>CAOLHI010000093.1:820000-1025622 GCA_948474755.1 Ctenosaura bakeri | reverse complement strand
TCAAATTGCAGAAAAATGTAACGCACCCACCCTATCTAGTTTCTGAATGCTGGGAAAAGATATTTTCTCCCCCCCCCACCAAGGTTTTTGCTTTGATAAGTTTAATCCATTCTGGGAACTTGACCATTGATTTGAATGAGGTTATGCAAGAGCTGAATCTTCAGTTGTGAATTCTGTCTCTTGAAATGAAAGGGAATCATTAAACTATATCTCACACAGACATATGATCATCTGTTCTGCTTAATTAATTTTAAAACAGTAGAAATTAGTTTGTTCCAGATTTTCTTTTTAAAAGACAACAAAGAAACAACCCTTCCTTGATTTCATTTTTATAGAAGATGGTAATTAGCAATTGTAAAATGTTGCTGAATATGAACTTCCAGGCATTTTTGCTCATAGAGAAAACATTTCTTGCCTCTAAAGGCCCTTGCTTGCTCTACACATTGCACCTATCTTCATTATAAAGAACCTCAATCACACAATTAAAGGTCACTTCACTCTATGTCCCTCTCATATGCCCACAGGGCTGGACATAATGCAGCCCACAGCCTATATATGGACCCTGAACCACATCTCACCAGTCCCCCAAAGCCCCCCATTTCCCATTCTTTTTTTAAAAAAAAATAGGAATGATTTTGGGTTACTTTTTGACCCCAAACAAAGCAGAAAGCCGTTCAAATGTCTATTGGACTGTGAAAAAGCCAGTATGACACTGGTGGTGATGATGACACTAATACTAATACTAATACTAATAATGCTTATCTCATTTCAATCAACACAAAGAGAGGGGAGCTCTTAGCCTTCTCCTTCCATCCTTGCTTTTCCTATGCAAAACGAACAAATTTGAAGAAAAGTTCTTGTTAGAAACTAGACTCTTTAGATGAGCAAGGATGATGGGAAATCATGGTTCTTGCTTACATGGAGATTCTGCATGCACAGGGACATATCTTCTTTGACCTATAGCTTTCTACAAGAGGACAGTGATGAAAGAGGACAGCAGGGCTAGGTGGTGACTGAAACTAGGTAAGCAATAGCTAAACAGGGTTCTTATTATACATGTTTGGACACAACGTTTGAGTGGGTAGGTATGTTAGAGACAGACTGGAAAGAGTAGGGCAATTATGTAGGGGTTGGCTCTTTCATAAATGTTTTGTTTGTTTGTGTATGGGCTTTGATCTTAATTTATGTTGGCTGCAATCCTCTATGGCAGTCATAAATGTGTAACCTAGAATTATGCACTTGGATTGATCCCTGATTCATGATCCCTACATAGCTCATAGAAAGCCCCCCTCTTCCCAATTTACTGGGAAGCAACTACTGTGATCAACAGGAGTCTGTTCCCATGTCAGTCTGGAAGCAGATGGCTGATGTTCCCACTCCCTTGCACAAGCAATCTCTATCCTAAGGAGGAATTGCAACAGGTTTCCCACTTCTGCTTGTCACACCAAACAGCATGCAGGAGAGGAAGTGGCAGTTAGTGACAGGGGAACAGTGATTTTCTCCTGCTAAGTGGGAATTGGGAGTGGGAGTGGGCTGCTAGTCATTGCATAGCACCCTAACTATAGTACTTTTTGCTGTGTGTTTTCAAGTTATTTCTGACTTATGGTGACCCTAAGGCAAAACCTATCACAGGGTTTTCTGGGGTGAGAGTGTGTGGCGTGTCCAAAGTCACCCAGTGGGTTTCCATGCCTGAGTGGTAAATTGATCCCTGGTCTCTAGAGTCATAGTCCAACACTCAAATCACTACATCATTTTGGCTCTCGTCTATGGTACTTGCACACATGGATTCTGGACAATGTCTCAGGCATTATCTCTTTCTTTTCATGCCTTCTCCCACCAAGCACCAGTCCTACTACAAAGGCAATGAAAAACCAGAGATGAAGGCAGGTGCTTAAATGTCCAGGCACAGACACAGAGGTCAGACCAGCTTTCCACTGGGAAGAGACTCTAGCAATTGTGTTCTGTGGCCCAGCTTCTCAGTTGCACATGGGCTTTCCTACCTCCTGATGTCTCTGTCTGAGGAATGTAATTATGAACCCATTGGCCCATCTAGCTCCATATTGTTAGTTCTGGCTCTCAGCAGTTCTTCAGGGTTTCAGGAAAGATTCCTTCTGAAGCCCTACAAGCTATTCCTTGGCAGTTTGTCCTCCAAGTCCTAACAAGTCCTGACCCTGCTTAGCTTCTGAAATTTCACAAGATCAGATGTGTTCAAAGAGTCATTGTGGATTCCTTGGGGCAGGATCACTACACACTGGAGGTGCCTGATGAAGCAGGAGAACACAAAGAGGGTTAATAGAAGGCAAAAACCCAGAGGGCTGGGCTGTGTAAGGCTGTGAAATAGTGATTTGATCCAAATTCTCTATGGCTACATATTGCAGAGCAGGGTAAATCCCATATTGTACAAATCCTCACTGGATTGTATATTCCAATAAAAGAGAAGTGGGCTGTATTTGGTTTTATTTTTCAATTCTGCAGATGTTTTTCTGTCTCTGCTTCTCTTACTCTCTCTCCTTTCTCCCTGTCCCCTTTGCCTTCATCCCTCTCAGCAGTAATTCTGTGACATGATACATTTTCTGGCAGCTCTGCTAACTATGTCCATGCATTCCTTTACACCTTACAAAACTGCAAATGTAATCCAATGCCAGGCTGTTGGAAGGCGATCTGAATGTGGGATACTGCAAATCGGAGGTGTGGCGAGGAGAGAGGAGTGTATGCAGTAGATAACTGTACTTGATTAACTAGATTTAAATAGTGTTGGACGAATTTGCCAGGTGAAAATAAAAATTGTCAGTTCAGTTTAATTTCATGGTGAATCAAACAAGGAAATTAGATTCTGCTACTCTGTTAGTTTGACATGTACAGCAAGTGACAATTAAGAGACGATGGGAGAGGGAACTGTTTACTTGAAAACTCTTAATTTCCTGATGAGTGGGTACCTTTCATTTACCCTTGCTTTGTAGAACAATTTGACAAATTATTGTTAGAATGGTAATTTTAGAAGGGGCACTATTTTATCATTAGAATGGGCACTAGTTTATTATAGCAAGGATCCTTTGGTGTGTGTGTCACCAGCTTATAGGGTGATTAATTTTCTTTCTGAAAGGATGCTGTGGTAAGACATAGTAAAACACTGCCAGGTGCATAGTTGTTGGGAGTGAGTTTTGAAACATTCAGAGGTACTTAGCTTCAGGGGAAAAACCCATGAACTGGAGGAGCTAAATGGGTTGATTTAAGGTAGTAAAACTCAATTATACTCCTTATTCCAAGAGGCAATGCAGAAATTTAACCAGAGCAGGTTGAGGGCAGAATAAAATGTGTCTTCCAGTGGAAGCTTAGTCATTCAAATTTAGCCTTAATTTTCTTCATTAGCTCTGGAAGAAAGAAAGCATTATGTGAAAAATCAAAACACAAGCCCATTTTAAAACATAGTTACAAAGGCCAAATACAAATTAACTGAACTTCACACCCAAATTAGGGATCAAAGAGCATGAAAAATCGAACAGAACTGAGGCATGAAATGGTTGTGAAGCTGCTTTCCCTTCAATCTTTAAACAATGAAGTCTTGTGGCCAGCAAACTTCCTCACAAGAAATTGTGGGGAGGGGGATCCTCCCGGAAGTTGTTTTCCACCTTTACCTTCCAGCTTTGGACAGAAGTGTATGGTATTCTTATTTGGCAGCTATGAGGAAGATAATGAAGCATAATGCTAGTATGTAATGCCATGGCAGGAATAATTCCCCAAACAGAACAGGTCATTTTGGCATTGTATCAATGATTAGAGGAGAAGATCAGAGTGAAGAGTTAAAGAGGAAAAGAGAGCTAAATGAAAAGAACAAGGGGGACAGAGAAGAAAACAGAGCTAGATGAAAAGACCTAGAGGCTCCTCTTAGGCTCAAACTATATTTTCCAATCCAACTTAAAAAAAAAATCTTTAGGCTACAAAGGAGGATTTCTTGCTTAGAAAATGAAGTACAAATTCACAGTTGCTATATGCTTTAAAGTCAGCTCCAACTTATAGCCCAGGGTAGCAAATTTTAGCAAGATTTATTCAGACAAGGTTCTCTTCCTCTAAGACTAAGAGAATGTGACTTGTCCAAGGTCACTCAGTAGACTACCATGGCTTTATAAGGATTCAAAACCTGGTCTTCCAGAATTGCAGACCTTTCTGCACCCCACCTTTTCACAGCAGCGTCTGATGGGGATTCTGCCATCTGTGCTGCCTGGAGGGGAGTGCGACAGGACTGCTCTTCTCCATACCGGTTGGCTCTCTGATGAAGAAAGTGTGATGGCCCTGCCTCTTCCTTCCACAGCGCAGGTTGCACCGGGGCAGGAAGTGCAGTCATTGCATTTCCTGGCCTTCCGCAGACCAGGTAAATCCAGGATGGCAGCACAATCAAGGGTCATTGACAGAATCTGTGATTGCTCCGCCTGAGGATGGGAGAAGGACGGGACTGTGATGACATCATGCAGAACTGTTGTTGTGGTCTCATCCTTCTCCCATCCCCATGGTGGATCAGGAGGGTGGTGCAGAAAGGACCCTAGTCTGACACTTAGGCCTTTTCCACACCGGACAAAGGAATTGCCCCACACCGCTACTCACCAGACCTTTCGGCTCCCCGGTCCGGTCCACGGTGCTCCGGAGCAGTTCGTGCTCATCAATACGCACTGCTCCGGTGTCCCAAATGGCAGCTTCTGGTTGGTTGAGGGTCTCCACCAACCGCTGAAACTTACCAGCCTAAAGCCCGCCCCCACATAGATCGCAGGCTCGCATTGGTGCAAGCTTGCAAATCTGCATAAGGGAGCAGGCTTGCAGTGCTTTTGAAAGACCAGAAAAATTAGGTCTTTCAAAAGTACACTGGAGGACCTCTTGGGGTCATTCAGACCGGACTGAGGTACGTATCTACTTTAAATAGGTCTGACCCAGTCCGATCTGAGGTGCAGACCTCCTCCTTGGAGGACGGACTGCCCCGTTTCAAAAACCCCATGTGAAAAAGGCCTTAGACTGCTACACCATGCTTTTGCTTACATAATTTTCGTCTCACATCTTCAGAATAAATTTCTGTTCTCAAAATAAAATAAAATAAAATCCCTACTGATAAGGAGAAAACGACAATAAAATTAGAGAATAATGAAACAAAGCATAAAAACTAATACAAAAAAAGCCATTAAAAATTTAAAAATCCTGTTCAAATGCTAAAATAAACCTGTCAGACCTCTAAGATCCCCAGGAGAAGGCTTTCTCTCAGTTCCACTACCATCCCAGACTCATCTGTTAACGACATGAGAGAGAGCCTTCTCAGTGGCTGCTCCCACCCCCTGGAACCTAGTTTCTCAGAAGGCTAGGCTGCCCCCTTCCTTGCTCTGCTTTCATCAGCAGGCAAAAACATTTTTATTTAAGCAGCTTTTTAATATGTAAGCAAGTGAGTTTTTAATTTCTGAAGATGTTTTTAATTTTTTGTAGGATTTTTAAATAATTTTATATGGTTTTTAATGTTTTTAATAGCTTTAAATGATTTATTAATGTGTTTAACTTTTTTGGAAGCTGCCTTGGTCACACTCTGGGAGAAAGGTGGCATATAAACATAATGAATGAATGAACAAAGGAACGTGCAAAGCAATTCTATTGTCTGGGATGTGCAGCTCCAGTTCAGATCCCCCAAAGAACTCAAGGCTCTTGTGAATTCGTCTTGGTAGGGATGGAAGAGACAAAAGAGTGCATGAGAATTCATGCTTCTGTGTAGGAAAAGTTCATGGCACTGGCGTAGTCTGCATAAATGCAGAGTCAGAGAAGCTTCAGCATGATTGCATAGCTGCTCTTGGGGGACAGAAAAGAAACATGTTGAATTTAACTGTGTCAATGAAAGTACACTTTTTGTACCCCCTCAAGAGGGTACCTTGCAAGAACAATTACAGCCCGTGCACATCAAGGCTTCACTTCAAAAATTCACACATTTGTGAGACTTATGGGCCATTTTGGAGCAATGAAACATGCACAGAACAATGCACACATTTTGTAAATACGAAGTTTTCGCAAGGTGCACAGTTGGAAAGAAAAAGTCTTTACGTTTTTATTTTTCACTCTTTGTATGTTTTTAATTCTATTGTAATCATTTTAATTTGCAAACTGCCTTGAATCTCAATATTGGGAAAAATGGTGGAATATGGATAAAGTTAATAATGTTACTTCTTAGTGTTGGGGGAGTGTTCAAGTTAGATGATGCATAAGTTAATGCATGTGTAAAATATGTACAAATTTCAATAGGGAACTTCAGTATAGAACTCTCACAAGCTAATGCAGAACATGGCTGGGAAGGAAAGGCATTCAAAGAAACACAAGAAAATCAAGACTGAGAGATGTTCATATCCCTTCTGCTCTTATCCAGTGCATATATTTGCACAGAGGAAGAAAGGCTGTTCATTTCAAACATGCACACATGTCCTGGCCTCTTTGCTGAGGAACTGACTTGAATATTCTTAAAAGGGCACCATCTTCTGAGTGCTGCTGAGTCACAAGTCAATGGCCACTTCAGCCACACTATCTCTCCACATGCATGGGCCACCATTAGTCTGAACCAGCTTTAATAAGTTGACAGAGAGGTGTAGGGAGCAGGGGAGAAGGACTAAGAAAGAGACGCACTGATGCAAAGTGCTAATATCAGGATAAGAATTCTAAATACATTTTGGAAGTGGGGTTTAGAGGCTAGTTAGAAAGAGCTTAGAGGAACACTGATTCATATGTGCCGGGGGTAAGGACAGGGCTGTATGATGGGGTTAAATAGAGGCCTGGAAGAATACAGTCCATGAAATTATGACTATATAAATACAACTGTTATTAAAAGAGAGAAATTGCTGAAATCCCCCCAATTCTTTTGTTAATCATACTCATTTTACAATAAAACCATTTTTACAATCCCTTCTAGTTTTATAATAAAATCACTGTTTCAAAATACCATTTCAAATACATTAAATTATATGAAAGTCTCACACACTAATATATTAATTACCAACTGAAAAACTGTTTAGTTCAAGCATAACATAATATCATAGAATTCTGGCCTCACAGTGCCAGTAGTTACATGTAGATAAACCAAATGACTCCATAAATATAGGCAAATACACTGTTAAGCAGCGATTAATTCCTTTAAAACCATGTGATACCCTGCAATTTTTTAGCGGTGCCAGGGTGATAAATGGAAGACTATACACTTTGGCAAGCTCAGAGAAATGCTATAGGGAATTATCAGGGATATATCTCCTTGGATCAGACTATCAGGAATTAAATTACTTTGGAGACAATAAACACACACACACACACACACACAAACATTCATAAAACCCTATTGCCTAGGAAACTGTGGTTTCAACTGCTCACAACTACATTTTTAAAAAAGGAGTGACCCTTTCCTGTGAAAGATACCTAAGTTGTTTTGGGTTGTTTTCAACAAAGAAAAACAGAAGACCTCACGTTTCTCAAAAGAACATGAGCATTTAGAAAAGATCACCCTTCTCTTTCTTGCTCTTCTGTACAAGACTTACATTGCCTTTTATGTTTGTCATGATATTTTATTCATCAGAAAATGAGCTTCTTTTGAGGATACAAACCAATAGCCAGTTCCATCAAGCACAAAGTGTGAATGGAATGCATTAACAAAACCAAGTATGTTACTATAGCAATCTAAATTATTCAGTGATGCACTCCCGTTTTAAATGAGCTAGTCAAAATGACACTGTGATATCAGCTGAAAGAGACCAACTAAAATGTATGGTCTTGGTAAATAGGCCTAAGCATTCTATAAGAATGGATGGGGGATGAGATTTCTCAGTTTGTACAGAGTAGCAGATCCCAGATCTCACAGGTCAAATTCCTTGTTCTTTCCACTACTTCTCTTTCACATTGCTTCTCTCTTACGAATCCACTTTGGGGATGACCCACAGCTCACTGGTAAAGGACATGCTCTGCATGTAGAAGGTCCCACTCCAATTCCTAGATTTTCTAGTAGGGCTAGAAAAGAATCCTGTACAAGACCTCAGAGCAGTGCTACTTAAAATGGTGGTTAGTGAACCAGTACAAACCCATGAAGTACCAGATGCTGGGCTGCAACAAGTTGCCAGGAAATAAAGGGCACAAATATAATGACAATCCGTGGTACATTGGGGGAAAACTGCTCCTCTCCCCAATCAGATAGCTTCAGAAGCACTGTCCTAGAGCCCCTCTAACAACCAATATTTACCATAGTGGGGTGCAGGTACCAGTGGCTTGTATGAGTGAGAACTTTCTTTGATTAAAAGCATCACACTTTTTTATTTTTATGTTTTAGCCTGCCTTCTAGTTAACATGGACAGAACAGGTGAGCACTTACGAAAAGTAAAAGCAAAAGAGGAAACAAAGCTCCATGTGCTTATAGAAGGTCACTTGCTTTATTTGTATTGAAAAGCTCAATGTGTTTCATTCTCTCTCAAAGTTGGTCTTCCTGAGGGGCTACATAAAAAAATACAAATATTTGTACATGGTCCCTTAAAGTACCAGCTGCTTTGATTCAACTGACCATCTCCTCCCTATTGGTTAGGATCAAGTTCTGGATGTCTGATCCCCTTGTTCCTTCCTCCACCTTTTGAAAGAGGAAATTATCTGCAAGCCTCATCAGGAATTTATTGGTCAGTCTATGCTTAGCAGAGCTACTCTCCCAGCAGATTGTCAGGATAATTGAAGTCCTTCATCAATACCAGTTCTAGCTGCTTGGAGATTTCTGAGATTTGGTCTCATCTTGGTTTGGTGGGCTGTAGTAAACTCCTACCACAATGTTGTTTTTATTTCTTTCTCCATTTATTTTTACCCAAATGATCTCCTGTGTTCCAGTTTAATCACTTGCATGGATTTCTATACATGTTAATTTGTCTTTGACATATAATGATACTGTTCCTCCTTTTCTTCCCCATCTATTCTTTTTGAACAGATTATATCCCTCAATTATTATGTTTCAATCACAGGAATCACTGTACCAATTCTCTGTTATGCCTATAAAGCTTCCCTTTTCTTTTATGTTGTCATCTTTTATTTCTCTGTATTGATTATGATAGTCGTTCTTTTTGTCCTTGTGCACAAGTCACTGAATGGTTGCATTCAGGGTTCTGTTATTTTTTCTGTCCCCTTTTATTTTTGCTTCTTGTCTGTCTTTTAACTGCGTGAAGAAGTTCATCTGTCATCCACTGAGGCTTCTCTTTCTTTTTGGTTGTAGATAGTGGTTTTTTACATTTTTGCATTCCTCTCTGACAAAGTTCCTCCTTCACTTCAGTCTGGAGTTCTTCTGGTTCCCAATCTATTAGATTTAATTGTGCAAATCTGTTTTGACATTATCTTTAAATTCTACAGGGATGTTTTTCACGTTGGCTTTTGCAATGATGATTGGTGTAGTGGTCTTATTTAGCTTTATTCTAACTTTTAATATTAGCAGTTCATGGTCTGTGCCACAATCTGTACCTGTTCTTATTTTTGCATAGAGAATGGAGTTTCTCCATCTTCTACTTCTGATTATTTAATTTCTATATTAGCCATCAGGTAATGTCTATGTATTCAGTAGCCTCTTTGGTTGCTTGAGGAATGTGTTTACAATTAACAAATTGTTGACCTTGCAAAATTCAGTCAGTTGCTCTCTTCATTCGTTTCTTGATCTTGGGCCAAATTTTCCTACCATCTGATTCTGCTCTGTTTCCTACTTTTGCATTCTAATTGCCTATATTATCAACATGTCCTGTTCTGGTATGTGATCAATTTCCTCCTGGACTCCAACACAGAATCTTTCAATTTCTTCCTCTTCTGCCTCTGTAGTTGGAGCATAAATTTAGATTATAGTTATACTGATGAGTTTTCCTGAGGTCTTATTAATATTATTTGGTGAGACTTTGTGTTACCCCCTTTGACTGCTTTTGCTACAGTTTTCTTCATTATTAATGCCAATTTTTCTTAGATTTACATTTGATAAGTAAAACTGTGTAATTATTTAACCAAAAATGTCCCATTCCTGCCCACTTTAATTCGTTCAAACATTGTAGTGCATATATTATACATTTTGTGGTTTTACTATGTTTAACCTCCCCTGATTCATGCTTCTCACAGTACTGTTGGTGATACTGAGTTTCCTGGGGATTGTAACAAAGCTATATTTCAGAAGTAATGTAACCAGTAAGACCAAAGTTACTTTACTAGTAGAATGAGACCAGTTCCTAGTTAACTTTCACAAGTTTTCTTTGAAAAGGTTTTTTTTAAATCAGCACTTCCATGGGAATTTTTCTTTTTTTTACATTTATTTTTAGTAGTCTTCATTATATCCACAAATCCATATAACGAAACATATATTGGCTGTATACAGACAAATTACAAATAACAGATATTAAACAAATAACATAATCATGAAAAAGGATAATATGGTGTCCAAAAAATGAAAAAGCAATCAGTACCTAAAAACATAGGACAATTATCCAGATAAGACAAATACCTACAGTGAATATAACTGCCTTCCCTCTCTGACAGGGCTACAGATTGAGTATATTTCTTTCTTATTACACTACACCTTTTCATTATTGCTTATCTATTTTAACCTTCTGCCTTAAGATATTCTCATATTATGTACTAATCAAATTAGTCCTCTTCCTCACAACAATCTTTCAAGCCTGTGCTTGTTGCCCATTGGCTAGTTATGTTATTAATTACATCATTATGATTATATCGTTATCATTATCATTACAACATTCATTATTTTAGCAGAGTTTCTTATGTCAGTGATACATATACAATTGTAACATTATTGTGGAGTTTTTTAATTGCTCACTTTCTCTTGCTAATCTCCTTTACAAAGAATGTCAAGTTATCTTTATGAAAATATTGATTGTTCTCATTATACTCATTATACAATTTATGCAAATAGCATTAGCTCTCACTTTTTAATTTATGTTATTTTTTGCAAATAACTTAGAAATGGTTGCCATGTTCTGAGGAATTTGTGACTGGGGTTATTACCTAGGAGGTAAGTAAGTTTGTCCATTTCTGCCACTTCTATTAATTTGTCCATCCATTCTTCATTGGATGGAATTGAGGCTTGTCTTCAATGCCTAGCATAGACAATTGTGGCAGTAGTAATCATGTGCCAAATTAGCTTTCTATACTCTCCCCCTAAACCAAGTTTGGATCAAATGTTCCCAACAGGAAAAGTTTTGGAACCAGATCAATCTTTCTCTGTCCCACTTTTTGTGTCACTGGTCTAATCATAAACCATTTTTTTTTTTTTGGTGCTCTGTTACATCCCCACCATTGGTGAAAGAGGGTACCCTTTTCTTTTTGGCATTTCCAACATTTATCTTTTGCATTGTTAAACATCTTTGCAAGCCTTACTGCGGGGAGGTACCATCTGAACATCATCTTCAGTGCATTTTCTTGTAGGCTACAAGATCTGGTGGATTTCGTAATCTTTTTTGAGGCTTTTTCCCAGTCCTCTAGATTGATGCTATGACCTAAATTATGCCATTCTTTTGCCACTTGTAAGCATGTTATTTCCTCAAAAAAAGTAACAGCAATAATGGGGAACTAATAAGTAGTGTAAAAAACAGCAAGTTGAATGTTTTCATTACCGCAATGACTACTGAGAATGGTTACTTTTTAAACAATGGAAGTAATAGGATAGATTACTCTTGGAAAACTAACTTTCCACACTCTGGAGTACTCTTCATAGGAAAGTATGAGGGAAGTGGAGGTATTATATTATATAATATTTATTATATCTTTGTGTATGAAACAGACAAACCTGTACAATAATTTATGCATTGTATATGTATTCACATGGCCATTTGTAGCAGACTTGATTCAATGGTCCATCTTGCAAATTAAATTTAATTTTAAAATAATGGGGGAAGGTTCAGCTCAGGGCAGCTGTGATGACTAGGATTTCTGTCCTTCTCATTTTCTTTAAGTAAGATCCCATGATGTTGAATCAACGTTATCACAATGCCCAGCTGTCCCCTGTAAATGCTCCAGGCTGCTTCAGTAACAAATTTGCTGTTCAGTCATGGCTTGATGTGTAAGAAACTCTCCAGGCTTTGCTTCTCTGGATATCATTATTTTTTGCATCAGTGATTTATCTCAAGATGAAAGGAGGATAAATAAAGGCCCCATAATTTTATGATCAGCTTCCCTTTGTCAGTTTTAAACCATTTGAGTGTGTACATGTATTCTAACATCAGCCAGTACTTTCTACTCTTGGACAGGTGGTTAGGCCTGGACCCCCTGCTCCAAGCCACTGCAGCATTAGGATGCCATTAACTTATCACACCACAATATCCTAGAGTGATGTTATGGTTATGGATCTGGCAATATTTTCTGAATTAATCTTCTTTTGTTTCCCTGGAAATCTATGGCAACCTGCCCAACTCTGGAACTGGGGTGCTTTGGAAAACAGCACAGACCAGATTTCTAGCTATCTGCTGTTGATGCTAGGTAAGCTGCAGTGGGAGGTGGGCAAAGGTTGGCCAAAATTAAATAACTAAATAAAAATAACCGATGAGTCAGCACATTGTAGTGGTCTAAGTGTTGGGCCAGGACTTTGGGAGATAAGAGTTTGAATCTCTGCTCATTTACAGAAAACCACTAGATGTCCTTGGGCTTACCTTCAGAGAGGTTCAGCCATTCAATAGTTCTTTTCAAGTTCAGACTAAACCCCAGTCCCACTGACATGAAAATTACCAGCTGCCACTGGTAGTGGCAAATTGGTGGTATGCCTAGAGTGAAGACACTGGTTTGTTTGATGTGGAGGACAACATAGTTTTTACATAGTTTCTGTAAATATTCAGCCATTGTGTATATAATAATAATAATAATAATCATAATAATAATAATAATAATAATAATAGTAGTAATAATAATAATAATAATAATAATAATAATAATAATAATAATATAATATTTATTTCTATCCCGCCTCTCCACATGGATCGAGGTGGTGAACAACATGAAAAGCATTATACATTAAAAGACATTAAAAGACATTACAAACATACCCAATCCTCCCCACCCACCAACCCATCTAAACCAACCACTTAAAACACACAGCAATTAACAGTCCATCAATTACTATTAGCAAAGCAGCAAGACAATTGATGGGAGGCGATGGAAATGCTAGTCTTGGAAGGCCTGTTGTAAGAGATCAGTCTTGACTGCTTTTTTAAAGCTGTCAAGACTGGTAATATGCCGGATCTCCTCCGGCAGGCCATTCCATAACTTGGGAGCAATAGAAGAAAAGGTCCTCTGAGTAACCGCAGCCAACCTAGTTCTGACTGGCTGCAGTAAATTCCTCCCAGAGGACCTTAATGTGTGGGGTGGATTATATGGGAGAAGGCGATCCCACAGGTAGGCTGGCCCCAAGCCATGAAGGGCTTTAAAGGTAAAAACCAACACCTTGTACTGTGCCCGGAAACTAATAGGCAGCCAATGAAGGGACTTTAAAATTGGTGTTATATGGTCAATTTTAGGTCTGCCGGTGACCAACCTGGCTGCCATATTCTGAACTAATTGAAGTTTCCGGACTAAGCACATGGGTGGCCCTATGTTGAGCGCATTGCAGAAGTCGAGCTGTGAAGTTACCAGAGCATGCACCACTGTTTTTAGGTGTTCCAGCTCCAGAAAAGGGCGCAGCTGGCGTATCAGCCGAAGCTGATAACAGGCACTCCTGGCTGCCGCATCTATTTGAGTTGTCATCTGAAGTGGCGAGTCCAGGAGCACCCCCAAGCTGCGAACACAGTCTTTCAGAGGAAGTGTGACCCTGTCTAAGACTGGTTGACAGACCTCCATGTCTGGGCTAGGGCCCCTAGCAGCGAGTACCTCCATCTTATCTGGATTCAGCTTCAGTCTGTTTTTCCTCATCCAGTCCATTACTGCTTCATGGCATTCATTCAGAGGCGAGATGGCACCCTTAGTTGATGCTCCATCCGAGGTATGGAGAGATATATCTGGGTGTCATCAGCGTACTGATAGCACCTTGCTCCATGTCTTCTGATGATCTCTCCCAGCGGTTTCATGTAGATGTTAAATAGCACTGGGGACAGGACAGCGCCCTGAGGAACACCAGATTTAAACTCCTTTTTTGAGGAGCAGCTGTCCCCAAGCATCACCATCTGGTATCTACCTGAGAGATAGGACCAGAACCACTTAAGGGCAGTGCCCCCTATCCCTAACCTTCTCAGGCGTTCCAGAAGGATACTATGGTCTATGGTATCGAAAGCTGCTGAGAGGTCCAAGAGTACCAGCAGGGTCACACTTCCCCTGTTGATACTTAGGCGAAGATCATTCACTAAGGTGACCATGGCGGTCTTGACTCCATATCCTGCCCTGAAGCCAGTTTGAAATGGGTCTAGATAATCTGTTTCATCCAAGACAGCTTGGAGCTTAAGACCAACAGCCCTCTCGATCACCTTGCTTAAAAATGGGAAATGAGAGACTGGTCTATAATTATTCATATCCAGGGGATCTATGGAGGGCTTTTTTAGAAGCGGCCGTATAATTGCTTCTTTTAAACAAGCTGGAAAATTGCCCTCCCTAAGGAATACATTAATAATATATCTTAAATGGGTCTTAATTGCAACTCCTCCCTGGACGACCAGCCATGAAGGGCAGGGATCAAGAGGGCAAGCTGTCTTTCTTATATTTCTTTTGGGGAATAGAACTATTAGCAATTACTGTGTGTGTGTGATATCTGTAAGACATTGATTCCATTGGCCAGATAGAGACTAAAATGAAATAAATAAATGACCCAATTCCTTCTTTAGAAACAAAGATACAAAGGTTGTTGTTGAATTCCATGGCAGCATCTTCCTAGCACCCTCCAGAAGTGTTTGACTGCTGCTTCCATCATTTCCATCTAGTGTATGTCGTGCTTATTGGGGATGTAGGGGTGTAATTGTGTAATACATCTGGGGCATGCCAGAATGGGAAAAGCTCTTCTATGCTGTGAGAGAATCCTACATTTGCTATTGCTGCTTGTATTGCCATTTTTAAAAAACATGATAGCTGAGCAGATGTCAAGATAGACTGTTGGAAAATGTGTCCTTTTGATAGCTAAACATTACTGCTAAAGAATAACATTACAGCATACTCATTACAATACTGGGTGCATTTCTTCACTCTTTGTTTCTTATTCACTAACCCTTTTTGGTCTGAACAGTGTCAAAAATAAAGGAAAATGCTAAAAAAATGCATTTTAAGAAAAAAAAATCCTACCCTAAATCCAAATTCTATTATTAATTGTGTCAGTCATGAAGAGTCTTGATATAGACTGTGGATTATTTTCTTTTGAATTGTTCGCCATGCTTCACACAGTATGAGTTTTGGCAATTTTACTTTTATCTTACTTTGAATGATGAGCTGACATTATGAAAAAGCCAGAAAAATAATATTAGCTACTTGATGACTCATAATTATGCTTCAGTTTTTATCTATTGATTTATTCATTTAATTAAGCACAATTTCAAGGCCCTTTTGTGAAGTTTAGTCATGTACCTGCAGTTGCTACTGAAGTCAACTTCTAGAAAAAGGAAAGAGAAAGGAAACAGCCGCTAAGAATGAGACTGGGTGAAAATCCAGGAAGCAAAGAAAAGAAGTACTAGTTCCTTCAAGCAACGGAATATCTCCAGAAAAGCCAGAGATACCATTCTATGGTGATACTGTATAAAAACGTTGAAAGTGTAAATCAGATGTTTCCATGAAATGCTTCTGTTTTCCTGTCCCAAGTCTGTTTTATGCTGTTGCATGATGTTTTATACTGTTGTGTTTATGTCTGTTTGAATGTTGCTTTGCCTCCCTCTGAGGCTGAAGGAGTGTGACTTGCCTAAAGACCACCCAATGGTTTTCCAAGGCTGGATCTGAACCCTAGTCTCCAGAGTTACAGCTGCTCACAGCAGTCACTCTCTGATGAGGAATGGAGATTTTCACAGCTCCCTAGGTACTGAATAAAGTAGTGGACATGTAAAGAATGTGCATATACACCAGTCACAAATTCATAAATCTCGATTACACATTTGTAAATTAGTGTTAGTGTAAATTAGTGTAATTAGTATAAATTAGCCTTAGTGAATTCCAGGCATGTTTATAATGCCCTATATCCATGTAGGATAACTTTTTGAAGTGAGCCTCCAACAGGGGAGCTTTCCAAATAATTTAGAACACCTGAGTTTCTAGCATTCTGAATCATCTGGAGAACTTCCCCATGGAGAGGAAGGTGCCTTTTTTGGACTATCATCTTCCATGTAAGAAAAAGGATGGAAACATTCATAGAGTGGAGCAGGACCTATGTGCACCTCTCTTCTTACACATTTGATTCCTAAACTTCCAAATGGCGCTTCAATTGACAACTTAATAAATACTTGTGGAAGCTCTTTACCATGCAGCAGATTTTATGGGAAGTATATATACATAGCTCTAAGTTATGCAAATAAGGATATATAAGCATTCAAGGAAAGGCCATATATCAACAGCGAGATGATTTTGCAATTATAGATGGTGTATTCTGATCACTCTTTTTTCCTTCAGGGACTTAGTTCAATAGTAATGCAATATGATATACATCTACTCAGAATGAAGTACAATTGTTTTCAATGGACTTTTCTGTCAGGAAAATGAACACAGGCTTCCACAATAAAGTTACAATTCTATACCCACTTACCTCAAAGTGAGCCTCATTAAACTCAGTGGTTCTTACTACTGAGTGGACATGCATAGGATCACACTGTTGAACACTTTCCTTTTCTTAGTCCCATTAATGCTTCAGACATAAAAATCACTAATAATCAAGCTAATGTGAGAAACATTTTCTGGCTTGTTAATGTGTTCCATTTCTTTAAACACTTTGGCTTCACTGTTTTGCTGCATGAAATATCTCAAATAATACTCAGGGTATAAAATGTGCAACAATTAATTTCGGCAAGAATCACCAGCAAATTCCACTTAATACCTTCTGGAGAAACAATAAGGAAGGGGGAGAACAGAATTTTTTTTTTTTCCCTGTGTGTCAACATTCTCTCTCGGTGTACTTCATTAAATCAAGATGATATAAGTCCCAGAAGGCCAAGTGCAAATTTTAAAGCAGTATTGATTTAACCTTCCCTCTGTAAATATTTCATAGTTCTATAATGTTCAAATGCAGTCACACGCAGAACAAAAGACTGCACTTTTTCTGTTAGTAGACTGAAGGAGCATATGACAGCTTTTATTATGTTATTTAGAAAAATATATATACAAAAACACACGTGACACTGTAGTGTTGGTAGGATGAATGAGGAATGTGAATGGGTTGGTAGGACCAATGAGGAATTTAGGTCACATTACTTCAAACATAAAATTAATTTTCCCCTCCAAGTTTAATGTGTGTGCCTGTTGTCTGGCATAGCTACACTAGCATAGGTGGCAGCAATGTGAAATTGGTGGCAGTTCAGTCATGGGACAAAATTCCCACAGATGCAGCAGTGTCAGGTGGATGATGGCAAAACCCATCTCTATTAGCAGACAAAGCTGTCCTGCTGGCCTCCAAGTTGCTCAAGAGCCAAAAGGACAGTTTTCTCTAGTAATTGCGATGTCTTTGTCTGTTATTCCACTTCTGCCACTATGCACAGCTCCCAAAATTGTCTTATGTTGTTGAAACAAACAATTCACCAGCATATATCACCAATGAAATTCTGGCCATTTTCTTACAAGTCTTGGCTTTCAATCGATCCTACCAAGTGGCTGCTCTTGGGCCACTTCTTCATAACATCACTGTTCCACAATGGGGACACATTGTTGGCAGTCCATGACTCATGCTTTCACACGACACTGTTGCAGTCCCACTGCCAACAAGTCCCCACCCATCACGATTGTGGGATATTCCATTACCAGAAAAAAACTGTAATGGCCCCGGATCACACAATGCTCCCATCGCTGGTGGCCATGCATAAAGGGAAGAAGTACGATTTAGGTGGGCTTGGGGGGGAGCATTTGCATAGGTTTACAGTAAGACTACGTTCTCTTATTGATTATGGAACAATTATGAATCTGTAATTAGAGGTTACAAATCCATAACTGCAATACAGAATTCCAGTCATTATTGTTAATAATAAAGAGATAAGAACAGAGCTAGAACATATCTTGAGCAGTTTCTGAGCATAGTTTTTTCCCTGCTTCAGTCAAATGTTTGAACCCCATCCTCCCACATACATATCATACAGTCTCATGAACCATGAAATAAACCAATTTTAGAAATTACATACTCTACATTTCTGAAATGGTATTGTAGTACAGTCTAGGCTTTCTTACTATGCCCAAATATCTGCCCTGACTTTTTTTTAAAAAATCTGCATTTATACAGGTCATACTCAGGAGTGTAGGTACCAGGTAAATTCAAGGATTGTCCTCCAAATAAGAATTCTTCCCCATCCCAAATAACATTTTCCTTCAGTTCCCAAAGTGCTCTAGCATTGTGGTAACTTACAGCTTCCACTGGACATTAGAAATTGAGTTTAGGCATCCGAAAAAGGGACAAAGTTCCCATGTGAATACAAACGCAGCAAATAGCAGAGTGTGAATGATTCCTAATGCCTCTCTCTCTACAGTGAGAGAAATTTGGGGAGTGAAGAAAAATTTCATGGCAAGGGAGACTTCTTATAGAAAGGCAATGCCTTCATTTTGTCCCCAATGAAACCACACTCCTGGTCACACTTCCAAATGTGTGCCAAAAGCTAAGACATTTGAGATGTGCTTAAAGCTTGTCAGGCCATTGTAATACCACTTTTGTGCCTTTAACTGCTTAGCTAGCTCTCAGAAACCTCACTTATTCAGGGAAAGGACTGTGCAGCTAGATAGTTCAAATCTAAGGTGTTGTAAGCTGTGCCATATCCTGAGAGTCAAAGTTCAACTTGGCTGAATATTCAAAATAGATTGTTCTCACTTCTAGGATTACATTTGGTTATAACAAGGGCTTTAGCATCAGTCTTTGTGTGCCTTCTTATCTTCTTTCACTCCAGTGAGCTTTTAAAACATAAATGTCCTCAAGCAATATACCAGTAATCTTGAAATAGTGGAAGCAAATAACATGACAGCCAAACTTTCTTTTCTGCTGCCACCTATTTCAAAACAAAACACCTTCTATCTTTCCAAACCTAACCAAGCATATTGAATATCTGTGGCTTTGTTCTTTGTCTGATAGAGAGATTATTTCTGGGTAATACAATAAAGGAAAGAAATCACCGAAAAAGAAAACATAGTTATTTCAGCATCAAAAAATTGCCACCTCTTAGGGGTTTGCTTCATACTGAAAGATGCTAAGAGTTGTGTGTGTGCCTGCCCATTGTGCATGTGTAATGAAGACTATCTTTTGACAAAGAGCTTATGGATCTCTGAATTCCTTTTTCATATTGCTATGGTTTATTTAACATATTATGTTTTGTTAAGTTTTTTCTTCTTCTCACAGCACCTACCAGCTTTTCTTAAGCTTCCAAAACTGATGGTCTAGAAATGCTGTTTTTCTGTTAGAAAAAGCCAGATGTTTCATTTGTTTTCCCTAGCATAAGTTGGGAACAGAATGATTTAGATATAAATGAGTACTCTAAAAATGCTTTCGCTGTGGTGTAAGTCACCACTGAAAGGGAGGCAGTTCCAGTGGAAGGAAGGGGGTATAAACCAGCCTGTACTCTACTGATTTTTCTAATAGCAGTGAATTTGGGCCATGTGTTAGGGTATGATTTTCCTTCTACAGTTTGGTCCATTCAATCAGTTTATTTATTTATCCTCTGTTTTGCTACAAATTTATCCTCTGTTTTGCTACAAATGATGATTTGACTCTAAGGGTAAGCCCTGTATTCAGGTGTTGCATTTAAGATCATTCATAAAACCATCAACCAAATATTTCAGTTCTGTAGCCAATTATTATTAGCATCAATCTTTGCAAACAGAAATGACTCAATATTCCACAAAGAGTCGGTTGCTATGTTATTCACAGTGGCTGGTTAAAAAATTGGAAAGTCTGAGGCCATTTCCGCCCTACATTCTTATAGTGCTATCATTCCAATTTTAACATCCTATGGAATTCTAGGGTTTGTAGTTTACTGAGGCCAAAAAATTCTCTGGCTGAGAATTCTAAATGCCCCTCCCTAAATTGCTAACCCTAAGATTCCATAAGATGTTAAAGGTGGAGTAATAGCAGTATAACAGTGTAGTGCAGAAGTGGCCTTGGAGAGGTACAATATTTAATCTTAGCTTGACTTCATTTGGTTGTTAGCTCTGTATGAGAAACTATTGGTGAACTTAGGATGAAAAAAGTGCCAAATAAGAAAAGAAAACTATAGAGGAACTTGGTTTCTACATTTGGCATACACTAACAATAATTCAGTGACTGTTAGTGTATCATAGAAGAAACTAAAATTGTGTATAGATGTCCCCAAATGAACTCATTTGAAGGTAATGGGAATGATACTGAATGTTGCAAGCTTTAATATTGACTTGTACATTGTCCATAAACTGGACTGTTTCCAGTAATAAAAACATAATAATTAAATCGCTGTTTATCGCTTTTGGTTTGATTCTCTTGTTATTGTTTTTGCATTATTTTCTATGATAAACAATTCTTATAAAAAAGAAAAGAAAGAAAGAAAAAATGGCTAAATAAAAGCATAACCAGAGGAGGAAGGCCAATCCTGTCCCCTCATTGTTGATCTCAATCAGTGCCATCCTAACTCAAAAATGAACTGATTGTACAGGGCTTGGATTAAGCACAAGCATCTTTTGTCAGTAGAATTTATTTTTTCCAGCAGAATCCTCTTCTGCTGTCTGATCTTATAAATCTGCCTAGAGGGCAATTTCCTGGCATAACTGCTGTACTGGCTAATATTTGCCAGTAGTCCAAAAAGGGCAAAGAAGGAACGAGGTCTGGCTGGTCCTAGGTTATGCTACATCTAGACCTCCTCCTTAGCCATAAGGCTGGCACAAAGTTAAGCAGATGAAGGATAGTTCCAAGTCATTTCTAAACACACTTATACCAAGAGAGATTTGGATTTCACACAGTTTCAGATGGCCTAAGATATGTCCAGAGAGGTTCCTACAGAGCCAGCGTGATGAAGCAGTTTGAATGTTGTACTAGAACTCCTGGAAAACAGGGTCTTATCCCTGCTCAACCATGGAAAGACACTGGGTGGGCTTGGGAAGGTCTCTTTGAGCAAGTCTCAGACTGAAAAGAAGGCAATGGCAAACTTTCTCTGAATACAGCTTGCCAAGAAAACCCTATAATAGGGTTGCCGTAAATTGAAGTCAAAGACACATGACAGAGACACTGCTAGTCCTTGGCCATATTGGTCAATTACAATTGTCTTTTTAGCATGGACACAAACAGCCTGAAAAAGAGTGCCTCTGATATGCCTACAGTCTCTCCATGAAATAAGAAGGCCTGATTTTTTAGACATTTGCTCTCCACGACAAAGGGTTCAGCAGAGGTATAACAGCTAGTCTTTGTTCACCTTTCCTTGAATGACTGAATAGAGCTTTATAGATAAGCGATTCCAAAGCTGTTGGATACTTAGAACATCTGTCTGCAAATCTCTACAATCCTTCCTTCTATGATGTGTCACCACGGAGAGGATGTTTCTCATCATCCACTATATTTAGCCTTCTTTAATGGGAGATACTGGGAAATGAATGCAGTATCTTCCATACACAAACTATATGTATATGTTGTACCATTCAATATGTCCTCACCAATAAAAATTCAACAGGACAGATAAGAGCTCAATTTAAACAGGATTGGCTTCACATTCGAATCAGAAATGGTAGCTTTATGGTACCTAAATAGATAATACATGTTCAAAAAGTGCTGGTAGACTCTGTTTACAATTAGACTTATGGTTTCCAGGATGCCATAAATGTTTTTGTCTGAAAGTGTGAACACGAATAGTGCGACTGCTTCCTTCTGAAGAAGAAAGGGAGATGTATTAAGAGGCATATACCATTTCATGTTTTGTGTTGGGAGAAAGGGCAAGATATATATTAGATGGATAGATAGATAGATAGATAGATAGATAGATAGATAGATAGATAGATGACTATTTGATATTGTAACCACAAGCACCATTGCATCAGATGAATTGAGCAGCTACTCACAAAAGCTTATGCCCCCTAAAACATGTTACGCTTTAAAGTACTACAATGCTCATTGTTAGTTGTACACACACACAGTCTTGATTTTATGAAGGGTAGTCACTTTGAATTTAAAAAAAAAAGAATATATCATGCCTTATTCTGAAGCAGAGTCAGTCTGGTTGACTGCAGCAATGGCCATCCATTTTGAAAGCGTTGTGCAAAACCTGTGTGGTTCTGCATGGTGAAAACCCAAGTCTGGTATGCTTACAGTATAAGATGGTCTTTCCTATGGCTCAGAGGGATTGCAACCAAGTTTTATTTGCTGGTAGGGCCTTTGTGGAAGACATATACCATCCCATGTCTAAACCCTCAGGCATAAGGCAGACAATTGGTTCTTTCATTCTAAAATGCTTCATAGCCTGAAGACACAACCTGTGTTATACCCCTAGTGTTCTTTATTGGCTAATATAGGCAGGTCAAAATACTAAAAATCTTTCCGCTGGAGTATTCCCTGTGAAACCAATGTGTTTCCTATGAAGTCTGGAGTTTGAAGATTGCAACCAGAGGCAAGAGCATTAGATTGGAGAAGCACATATCCCTTGCTTCCTAGCTTTGAAAGTGTCTTTAATGAAAAGAAAAGAAGGGGCAGGTGGTAAAAGAAGCACAACTCCTTTTAAAAAGATAAATCAAAAGTTTCTAGCTGTGCCTTAGTAGTTTTTACCACCTTTGTACTGTGCTAAAGAGTTTGTTCAAAAGTTCTGCTGTGGAGAGAGCACTAAGCATGAAACATACTTCCTCACCTTCCACATGAACCAATGTTCTCTGCCACACTAGTAGAAAGACACCTATATGTAAGGTGCAGCCAAGCATCCCAGCAATGTGAATTTCACTGACAGTGACATTAAACTTTAAAAGAATTATGAAAGGGAAACAAACAAAAGCATCTTAAAATTCCAGGAGTGCCTTTCTGTGTACAACTTATTGAACAATATTTAATCAATAGGGTTTACTAATGTCAGCAATCTGGGCCATGTTCTGTTTGCAGTGACTTTCAAGATTTAATGAAACTGTTTTTGATTCTTTTTTTGACAATTGATGCATCCTTTTGTCTTTGTAACAAAAGAAATCCTCATTGGTGACTATAGAAAGATACCTTTGACACTTTAACTTGATAATCATATTCAGTGGAATTTTCCATACTACACTGTTATAGTGCTATTATTTCACTTTCAACATCCTGTGGAATTCTGGGGTTTGTAGTTTACTAAGGTCAAAGAACTCTCTGTCCAAGAATTCTAAGTGCTCCTTCATAAACTGCAAACCCCAGGATTCCACAGGATACTGAAAGTAGAATAATAGCGCTATAACAGTGTAGTGTGGAAATGGCCTTAGTTTTGCTAGCCAGTGGCCTGAGGTCCTTTATTTGTACTTCCTGTATTACATTGCTGCCATCACATGGAGTAAACATTTTGCTCCAGGTTGCATTTTCTCTGAAAAAAAAAAAAAAAAGTGCAGGAAGGGAAAACCCAAACTGATCCTTATGACTGTTTGCTACATGAAAAGGAAGCAGAGCTTTTCTGAGACAATTAGATTGATGTCAGAGGCTGGATGTCTTGAAGTTGCCTTGGTAGTCACATCTTCTTCAGCTCTTTGATGGCTGAAAAGAACAACCATTAAACAGTGGCTGATCTCAGACTAGGAGTCAGGGTGGGAATCTCCAACAAGGGTCATGTCAGAATAATAGCCACCTTTCCTTTCCATCATCTTAAACAGCAGTAAGAACATTGTGGAGAGTACTGCTTATTCTAGTTACAGATAAGCAGCATTAATAAAGTTGTTGCACTGGTCACCAAATAAATCCACAGCATTGTATTTTTGTTGGGGTGTGAAGGCAAGATATCAATCTGCTGAGACAATTTGTTTTCCCGTTGGATGTTCAGCAGCTAAAGTTTTTAATTTTCTCTTTTAAAAAGCTGTAGTTGCTTATATTGATCATTTATTGTAATTGTGGTGAATTGCTAAATAGTTTGAGGTGCAGTGGCTGAGCCATGAAAAAGAAAGAGGGGGCAGCCAAAAAAAAATTTTTTTTTAAAGAAAAATAATTCTTTTTAAAGGATGATAAGCTTTATCACATAGGCTTACAGTATAAATTATGGTGGGTAACTACAGAAGGTCTTAGGGCCACAGATGCCCTATTTCCCATCCCCTGGACTTCCACTTGTCATATATACCTCTCCTCCATAAACTGGAATTGAGCAGAAGGTTACTTCTGCTTTTCAGCAATGACTAGAATGGGACCAATTGGTCTCAGTATTGTATGTCAAGATCCTCCAGTGAATCATCTCCTGAATCCCTCCTGAATTTGAACGCACAAAGACATTTTTGAATTAACTTTGTGAAGATGGAACTATAATTGGAGCATGTCATTTTGAAAGAAGGCTGACAGCTAGCCTAAAACTGGACAGCAGATCAAATGCTATATTTAGTTGCTCACAAATAACCCCATAAATATTAGCATGCAGAGAATGACCCTAAAAGTCACTGGACCAATATTCTCAATCCCAAAGAATAAAGCCACTCTCCCTGCTTTAAATTCAATTATACCACACGCTATGCTAAATTCAGAGCTTAGAAAAGTAGCTAGAGGAAGTAGAGAGTTGTGGTCCAAAATGTAAGACTGGCACACTTTGGCTAGTTGTTTCTTATGGCAAAATTAACCTTTACATAACATTCGTTGAAATGTTCCTTATCCCTGTTTACTATTCCATATGTGCTGTTAGGCTGGCTGTTTCCTAATGTTGATGATCCTGTATGTCTGTGTGCAGTTGCAAGAAAAATATTGCCCCAAAGAACTTGCTAAGATATCAGACAAAGGCTGCAGGGCTGGAGGAAAGGCATAGGCTGAAGCAATTGCTTATTTCTCTCTCTCTACATAACTCTTTTGGATGGAAGGAAATGAGGTAGATTCAGCACATTTTTGTTTATGACGGTGGTAACTTCTTCCCAGCCTGAGCACATTTGGCAATAATAATAAATGGTACTGTTATTTTGACAGAGCCCCTGTGGCATTTTCCTGCCCGACAGGAACAGTTCCTGGCTTCACACACTTGGATCGGCCTCATCATTATTGTTTAGCTCTTAATGAAAACTGATAAAATATTCATTGCCATTTGAAACTGCATTTTATTTTATTTTCTCAAGGTATTTGGAAAGAAATTCCTGTGTGGGCAACTAGAGATATCCTGCAATAAAGGCCCATAAAAATGGGTCAACAAAATGTAAGCATCTATAAAAACAGGTTATGATGACTTCTAGTGCGTGTTTTGTGCTGACCTGGCTTTCTCTTTCTTCCTGAAATATTAATTGCTGATTTTCTAGTTTGTCCTTGAGTACTAACAGGTGCACATGTACAAACTGTTACCCACACTCCTCTCTCTTTATATTTAGTTCTGTGAGAAACAGTTGCCCCTTTTCAAAGTAGGTCCCACTTGTATTTGATTAATTGGAATCAACAGACACTACTGAAGTACTCTTAGTCTAGATGTTGTACTTAAAATGTCATCTTACTGCAAAATCAAGTGAGAAGATGTGTTTAACAAATACACTAAAGTACAAGAGGGGGAAAAGTAGAAATACACAGCAATGTGGCAGTAACATTAATCTGATAGACCCCAGGGCTGGGTGTAAAGGCATATAATGGAGTCAGCATGTGGGAGGGGAAAGAACCACCACCAGCCCCAGCAACCCAGGAAAGATGTCTGTTGTCTGCTTGCCTTCCTGCTGCTTTGCACCTCCCATGGTGGACTGCTGCCTGTGCTGAACATCTGTCTGTACTCCCTGCAGAACTAGGCCCCAAGTACTCAGCAAGCTACTGGCTGATAAGCTAGAGGACCACCTGTTCCTCTTTGCAAAGAGATTAAAGCTGGGCAGCTGCTGTGGCAGGCTTACTGCTGAAGGAGGCAACACCAAGGTGTGTGTGTGCACGTGCACAGGGCCCGGGGCCTGTGCCAGTCCCTTTGGTCAGGATGGGGAGGAGTGCATTGGGCTTTCTTTCTCTTTTTTTAAATTTCAAATAAGCTGCCAGCTGGAGAAAGAAAATGTGTTACGTAGAGAGCATGAGAGAGGAAGCATCCCAGAGAGCTGCCATTATGATAATGATGGGCAGAGGGAGATATAGTATGGGGAGATTGTCCTATTATCATGGTGGAAAGGAGAGCCACAGGCTGTGGTTAGCCCCAAGCTGTCCCCCACTTCAAATAGGCTGGCTAACCCTGGCAACAGACCCCTTGGGTTGAAAATGCTGTTGCTCAATGTCAGGCCAGTGAATGGAAAAACATCCTTGATCCAGGACTTAATCCTGGATGAACATGCCAACCTGGGTTGTATTAATGAGACCTGGTGGGATAAAACTGGAGGGGAGTATATCTCTCCCAGCTGTGTCCACCTGGGTTCCTTGTACAGCAGCAGGCAAGGCCTGGGGGGCAGGAAAGTGGAGTGGCAGTGGGCTGTCAGGATTTCATCTGCCTCACCAGATGTCCAGTTCCATAGTCTGCCAGATTTGTGGATGTGTTTTTGAAGGTGAGTGACTGGGACAGATTAGGGATTCTGTTGGTGTACTGCTCACCCTGCTGCTCAACAGTCTACTCTCTTGAGCTGGCTGCGTTGGTCTTTATGACAGTGTTGAGTCCCATCAACTTTTTGTATTGGTGGGGACTTCACCATGCATGCACAGACAGCTCTGTTAGGAACAGTTCAGGACTTCATATCTACCATGACAACCATGAGTCCGTCCCAAGTATTCTCTGGTGCCACCTATGCTGCAGGACACACTCTGGACCTGGTTTTCTGCTCTGGGCAGGATGACGGTGATCTGGCTATGGAGGAACCTTCTATAGTTCCATTAACATAGACTGATCACTACCTGGTGGGGTATAGATTCACTCAGACCCAAAGCCTCTGGTGGCGGGGGCAATAAGGTTAACCTAAAAAAAAGGGGGGGGGAATACCTCTCCTTGAAACCTTATGCAGAGGCAATTTATGTTTTAAATAGGTTGTAGGCTTTCCAATATTTCAGAGATGAAAACTGGGAAATGTGTGGCCAAGAAACATCAGAGTGTTGGTCACAATGGCAAAAACTATTCATAAGAGAAAATGCACAAGCTAGAAGAGGCTGCAGCAGTTTGCTCTTACCTGAGTCTACTGGGACAGGCAAGACTACCACTCCTGTCCTTTCCCCCACCCACTTGAGTTAATTGTCTGAAAATTATTTCTGCAGAATGACCTCAGTTTGCAGCAATTTAAGTAAGCTGAAGACGAAGGGGAAAAGTAGGGCAAAGAGAAAGAAACTGGAACATTTTAATAACAATTGAAAAAGTGGGAAATCAGGGCAGTTGGAAGGGCAGTTGGTATGCAGTAGTAGACTTTCAGTCTTTTCTGGGAGAAGAGGTTGATACCATTTTTTGCCATTTGCTGGCAATCTCTATGTCCTCTAGAGGATCTGGTGGGGGGCAAAAATGGTCCTCAGGATCACTGAGATTTCTTGTGGGTACAATGTTGGTGTTGGGAGCCAGGAAACGTTGTGCTGCATGGGTGATGTTTCATACCACATCACATTGTGCACATACCTCTTTAAGTTCAAATGCTTAAGGTTCCTAAGCCCCACAAGTGCAAGCTCAGCCCCAGAATCTGAACTTGGGACTCCTGTACATCTAAATCTAACTCTTCTATGACTTTGCTTGGTGAGCCAAAAATCAACTTTTTCTCACTAGGAACTGTGCTAAGCTTCTCTCAGCTGGAAGTTGCTCTTTCAAATTTGACTTAGCAACCACGTACATCCACTTTTCCCCCTCCAAAGAACAAGTGAACTGAAAGTGCAGTATGATACCATACAGTTTTTTCTAGGAGCTGACTGAGAAAACATTCCTCCCTGTTAGTGAATCATGTTGGGAAGACACAGGGGCCTTTTAAAATGATGTCCTCCTAGCTCACTGCAAAATGAGACAGCTCATGTCCTTCATTACACCAACATGCTCTGTCTGTATCATTAGATCTTTTCCTGGTCTGAGCACAGCTAAGAGTAAAGTGTTAATGGAGAGTTCAGGTACCCCATGATAAATAACTAGAAATAGGTTTTAATAAAGGTTTACATTCGAAGCTTCTTTTGAAAACTCTTGATGAAATCAGTTCCATAAGGCTTGGTTGAAAAGGCTTAAAGCTCCAAAGCAACCTCATATTCCTGCAACACAATCACAGATCTAACAAGATGTTTGAGGACACATGTAGGCAGAACTGAGGCTTGCAGGGTCTACTTTGTATTTTAAGAACTCAGAGGTGTACAAACAAAGCCAGGTGCAAGACACTTGCTAAACAGACAGGCAAAGTCCAAAAACATAAGTCATTTTCATATGGCATCACAGTTCTACTATGGGGATGGGATGGCAGCCGTCTGCCGGTTGTACTTTCACATGACATCATTATGGTCCCACTGCCATCCCTCCCCCACCTGTCACTATCATGAGATATTTGTTTAACAGAATAAATCCGTTAGGTGCCTATGATCATGCGATGCTCCTGTCCTTCTCGGCCATGTGGAAGGGCAGGAAGTATGATGGAAGTGCTTCCTTCCCCAGAGCAGCATAGGAAACAACCCAGCTGTGCTGCAGAATGCAGGTGAGTGTCGCTTGCTTTCCCTTCTGCATGGAGCCAGTTGGGTGGGGAGTGGACCATTCCGTCGCTCTCTGTTCCTGGCAAAGGAGCCGCCAGGTTTGCGACAGGAGGACAATGGGATCAGGTAAAGTGCGGAAATGGCCATAGTCTCCACATGAGTAGTCAGAACCACAGGTGTTCATCCCAGTTCTACTTTTGATTTCCCTGTGTTGGTGGGGAAACTTTGAAAAGTTGTTGTTAGTTTGTTCAGGTGAACTTGATTATAGAGGCCCACGCAATGAAGAACATTGGTAGGGTGGGACTTCCAAATACAAGGAATTCTACTAGCGTGTTCTTTTTAATATCATTCCAGATCCTTTTCAGGCCTTCACTGCCTAGATAGGGAGGGAAAGGGAAATGGGTGCAACATACACTTGTATTTCTGTATTTGTTTGGAGAAGGAACACTTGAATAAGGTTTAAGAATTAAGAAACATGATTTCTCTGAGTACTTGCCAACTCTAGAATTTTTGATCACTATTAGAATCACAAGGCAAGTCTGTTCATGCAAAATCCCCTGCTGCCCCTGCCCACCCCCCCAAGCATTCTTTTTCAGCAATTCGATTTAAGAGAAGAGTTGGTGCTATTGTTAAATAATTGGGAGTCAGGAATCCTTCATGATATACTGCAAATCACTGAGAAGTTTACCAGCAGATCCTGATCTACATACCCTCCAACATTTCACAGATGAAAACCAAGACACATATGGCAACATCAGAGTGTGGTCAGGATGGCAAAAGTTATTAATGAGGAAGAGCACACAAGCTAGGACATGCTGCAGCAGTTTGCTTTGGCTGTGTCTACAGGGAAGGGCAAAATTCTGCCCTCTCTTCTCCCCCTAATGAGTTGATAGAGCGCAAACTCCTTTTGCATTTTGAACGCAGTTTGCAGCAGATGAAGTAAGCAGAGGATGAAGAGAGAAAGAAGGAGGGGAGAGAAACTGGAACATTTTAAAAGCAGCTGAAAAAGTAGAATAGCAGAAGATTAATTGGCACTGGTCCTGCCAAATTGGGACAGTTGGAGGGTATGGATTTTCTGTTCAAAAGCATTCACTATGTATTTGAAAACCCTTCAACAAATTGGCTATGTTTGCTTACTGTGAGTTATAGAGTGCTTCATGGGTTTGCAGCTGTTTCTTTGAATCATAACTTCTGAGCAAAACTTCATTTTACAGAAAAAAATTCAAATGTGAAATCCAGGAATATGAACCGATCAATTTCCCAACATAGAGACAATTTATACAATTATTTTTGGAGTGGAAAAGCCAGCTAAGGCTAAATCTAACCTGTCTTGGTAAGAGGGAATTCATAGTATGACTAGCTGAAAACTGATTAAAAAAATAAATAAATCAGGCACCTTCTGGGATATGGTAACAGGCCTGTTATTGTGTCTAGAATTCCTAGAAGCAAGACGTAAAGCATATAATCTTACAGAGGGAGAAACTGATTTCGCAGGTGATTCTTCCAAGGTGAAAATGACTGATTTGACCAAAAGATTCACTCTTTCAAGGTACTGGGCTAATTAATGAATCAGTTTTCGTCAGTCAATCTGGATTTTTGTCAAGAAAGTGGAGTACTTATATTAGGAGGATACAACTTTGCACCCTCCAGATGTTTGATGCTTAAGCTCCCATCAGACACATCAGTCTTGCCTAATTCTTACAGAGAATGTAATCCATAGCATCCATATTCATATAATTCATGCCCTTCTGATCAACACTAATTTGCACTCTTGTGTCTTGCAGGTTTTGAAGTAAGTGATTTGAAAAGGGGTTGTCCATTTAGGGGGCTGCAAGGTATTTCTGGAAGGTTGGCTAAACATGGATCTCAGCTAGACAAATAACAGAAGTAACTTTTCTTGGTGGGGACAACTTCAGGTTATATTTCCACAACATCCTATCATCCACAGCATTTCTACTTTTTCTTTAAAAGCAAGACTATCAATACTATGTATTAACTCTGTTAGATCAAGCTGTGGATTTGAGGAGCCCTGAGAGAAACTTACACAGAACACCTTTTCTTTTTTTCCTCATTGCTTCTCAGTGCAATAGTGTTTGGTTTATTATTCTGATTTGTGCCTTCATTCCAAGTGCTACATTTTAATGCACAGCCTATATCTGCAGAGGCGAGCATTTGGGACTTATTTAGGTCTGGAAACCTTCTTTCTTTTCATAATGATTCCTGCCAAAAGTAAGATTGATGTGGTGCTTCTTTCACAAGGTGAGAAATTTCATCAGGAGCAAAAATTTTATCAACATTGTACCCCCCCATTCCACCCCACCCCCGCCACAAAAAAAAAAGTTGTCTAGTCCACAAATTCAGGAATAACTTGTCAAGTGCTGTGGCTTGAATATTTGGCTCTGGCCAACCAGTTACTGGAAGCAGTTATGCATTGTATATGGAGATGTGTATAACAATCAGATCTTCATTTCTTCTGCCTTACTAGCCATAGTCAGCTATAACTGAGTTAACTAAAAATATATTCTACCAACAAGCCAGTTTTAATGAACAGATAGAAATACCGAGGAAAACCTGAGCTGCAGTGTGTCGTATATAGAAGTGCCTTGATACCTATCTGCAGAACAGAACCTGAAATTATTCCCCCAGAGGCAACCATGGACTTCTACAGAAGTCTACTGAATTTATTTAATCTTCAGTTGAGAAATGGTAGAAGCCTAAGGGTTTAACCACAAGTGTTATTTAAAGCAAGAATTTCAAAGGATCTCTGTGTTACAACCTAATATTTTTCTTTTCTCCAAGGCATTTGGGGGAGAAGGTGGATAGGAGGATGTGAAGGTACATTTGCAAAGCTGAAGATTACACAATTTTGTATGTAGCTTGTGTTTTCTGATATTTGCTGCTATTGCTGATGCCAATTCTTCTTCTTTTTTTTCTTCTTCTTCCGACACATTGGAGAAATATGGTTTATTATGCACAGAATCTTGATTTTTGTTTATACAAGTTTTGAATTATTGTGCATTGACACTGAAAATTTGTATGCATAATGAACCATAATTCTCCAAGCAAATAATTCTTCCAACTACTTACTCTGGCCAGAATCCAGTGCTGTCTTTGAAGCAGCTTTTGCAAGAGCATGTTGGTGTGCCTGTGTGTGTGTGTGTGTGTGTGTGTGTGAGAGAGAGAGAGAGAGAGAGAGAGAATAGGGCCATTTCCATATGCCATTGCTATTCTGCAATGGGGACACACTGGCAGCGACCCACAGGTCATACTTTTGCATGACATGATTGTAGTTTCACTGACAATGCATCTCCATCCATTGCAATCACGGGATATTGTATTAATGGAAAAAATCCATAATGGCTTGCAATCACATTATGCTCCTGTCACTAGAGGACATGCAGAGCAGTCGGAAGTGGAATCTAGGTGCTTCCTTCCTCAGTGCAGCACGGGAAAGAGGCCAGCTGCAGTGCAGAAAATAGGTGCATGCCCAGAGTGCTCCCATCCACTGGCAGCTGGCTGGGTGCAGAGGGGAGTGTTTGGGGCACATTCCCATCCTGGAAAAGGCATGCTGAGATTATGATGGGACATCACTAGAAGGAGGTACGATGTGGAAATGGCCTCCGTCTTCCCTCAGGAAGGAGACAAAAATCTCAGTGCTACTGTGGCTATCACGTCGGCCTCTTAGTTGGGGTGGGGGATGATAATCTACTGGTCACTTATACTTTTTTCTTTTTAAATAAGTCCTATCCACTCATTCAGCAGCTCATTGTACAAAATGGGGCTTGAGGCACATACACAAAGAGCAGGGAACTCTTAAGCTGTTGTTAGACTGCAGCTTGCAGTAGGCTTAAATAGACCTAGCTGACACTGAGGAAAAATGGGAGCTGCAGTCTCATGATTCTTCCTTTAGTGCACACAAGGATGCTCCAAACCACAGGGCTCCATGGGAGCAGGATCTCTTTGACGCTATGGGTGTGCAGCTCCTGCACAGTCCACCACCTCTCTGGGCAATTGGTTCCCTTGCCAAACCACTCTCACTCTCAAGAATTTACTTCTAATGTTCAGTCAAAATCTTCTCTTCTGTTACTTAAAGCTATTATATCTCATTCTACCTTCTGAGGCAGAAGAGAACGTGCCTGCACCTTCCTCTTTGTGGGAGCCATAGAGGTATTTAAAAGTGTGATTATGCCACTCCTCAATCTTTTCTTCATCAAGTTGAATATGCCTGGCTCCTTCAGCTTCTCCCCACATATTTTGTTCTCCATATCTCATATCATCCTTGCTGTCCTTCTCTGAACTCACTCCAACTTGTCTATATCCTTTTTGAAATGAGGCACCCAGGACAGAAAACAGTACACCAGATGAAGCCTGACTAGCTCAGAATATAGAGGGATCATTACTTACCTTGAGTAGGAAGCTATTCTACTAATAATGCAAGCTAAGAAAACATTTGCCTTCTTTGCTGCTGCATCACATTTATTATCAAAAATAATCCCAAGGTCATTTTCTAATGTAGTAGACGCTTAGCCGAGTATCCCCCACCCTATACATTTGCCTCTGTTTTTTGTGGCCTAAATGTAGAATTTTGCATTTGGTGAATTTCATTTTATTAATTCAGTCCAGTTTTTAAAGTTTATCAAGGTCCTTTTGAATTCTGTTCCTATCTTCAACCAATTGGCTGCCCCTCTCATTTTTGTATAATCTGAAAATTTGATTAGGATTCCCTTCACTCCATCATCTAAATCATTGATAATATTGAAGAGTGTTGGCCCCAGGAAAAAGCTATGATGGAATCCCTGTAGCACTCCACTTGAGACCGCTTTCTAATCTGAAGCACAGCCACTGATGACAACTCTTTGAGCATGGTTTTCTAATCAACCATAGATCCATCTGATGGTATTTCCATCTACTCCAGTTTAGTCAGCTTGCTAATCAAAATATCATGGTGATATACCTTATCAAATGCTTTGCTGAAATCCAGATAAATGATATCCACAGCATTCTCACCATCTACTAAATTAGTGACACAATAAAAAAAAGTAGGGATGAGCCAACCGAATCCTCGAATCCTTGGCAGATATTTGAGATTCGGGAATCCGAATCCCTGTGCCAAAATAGACAAACCAAATCTTTCGAATCCACCACCCAAACAGTTTGTTGGAGACTGGGACGCCTGAAAACCTGGGAGACTGGGACGCCTGAAAACTTGGGAGACCAGGACGCCTGAAAATTTGGGAGACTAGACACACAAGGGGAGATGGCAAGCAGGTGAATTTTTCCCTTGCAGTAATAATTTTAGCCTTTGCTAACAATTTCACAAATTACATCTAGAATTGTATTCTAAGATATTTAAATTGAACATTTCATATTTAAGTTCAGCACTTGACTGGAAGCTACAGGCTTGAGATTTCAAGGACAGCTGAAACATTCCTTTGCAGAACTCCCTTCCAAAGCTCTTTCAGACACAATTCTGGGGTTTCTAGTTTTACAAGGTATCACAGCCTTCTCTGCCAAAGTCTGCTGGTGCATCGTCAAACTACAAACCCTATGATGCCTGAAGGAGCTATGCAAAGAAAAGCCAGTTTTGACCTGGATTATCTCTCTACTGTAGTGGTCCTGTTTACACAGGCAGGAAAATGTGGGATGAATCCACATTTTACTGCCTGTGTACAAAGGGCCTTCATGTATTTTCAGTCTGGGGAGATCCTGAGGCAAAACTAGGACAATTGTCCTGGCCACATTTCTTCAGAGGGAGGTTTGCCTTTGCCTAGGCTTTTGCTAAGGCTGAGAGAGCATGTCTTGCTCAAGGTTATACTTCTTTCTCTTCCTTTTAAAACCCTTTTTAAAAAATGGATTAAAAAGATTCGAGATTTGTGGATTCCCAGAACCTTCCAGGGATTCGAATCCAGATTCAGAAAATTCTGGATTCGTCCCATCACTAGTATATATACTGAACAGAATAGGAGACAGACTAGAACCCCATGGCACCCTACAGTTTAGTAGCCATGGGACTGAATGGGATGCACTGTGTTTCAGTGGTTCAGCCCCTATCTGTGGGGACAGTTCCAGAAATTAGCACTGGGGAACTGTCCCCACAGATAGGAGCTGAACCACTGAAACACAGTGCATTCTACCCCCCTTTTAAAGAGGTGATCTAGTCAAATACCATGATCAATGGTAGCAAATGCTGCTGAGAGATCAGAGCAGAACTTCTTCATCTTTCACCTGGAGTCAGTCAGAACAACTAAGGCTGTTTCAGTGCAGTGATCTGGTCTGAAGGCAGACTGAAATAGTGTCCAATAATCTTTTCCTCCTGAAATGCCTGAAGTTGTCCAGCCACTACATGCCCAAGCACCTTGCTAAGAAAAGGGGATATTAGCAACAGGGGCATAGTTCTCACATACCTCCGGGTCCAACTATACCCCAATAAGCAGTGTAACCCAAGGCCCTTGCCAAACAAATCCAATTACTGAGTTTAGTTGAGAGTGAAAATTGTACAATGTAAAAATTAAGTTGTGATTGCCTCCCATATTTTAATAATAGCAGCTAAGAATATAGTTGTAGGTACTCCAGAGGAAAAACCGCATGTTGTTAGTTCTGATTGGAGTAGATCCATTAAATCAATGTGATTTATGTAAATGTTGACTTCGGGAATTCACTCGGTGCATTCTGGCTGGTATTAACAAATGGATTGAGACCAGTGTCCTCCCTCCCCACCCATGCCATGTTCCTGATCCTCTCTTCACCTCCCCACTCCTTTCCTGGGGCCATAAGATTACCCTGTTAACCAGTTAATTACCTAATTACATCAACAAACATTTCTTCAACTTAAATTAATTTTTTTTTTAAAGATCAGACAATGTACTCCATGACTTGGAAATAACTTTTTGTGTGTGTGTGTCTACAATGGGAGTTATCTATGAATCCTGAGAGCAAAAGTGACCATTTGGTTGCACGACTAATTTGATATTGATATGAAGGTTCAATGTTATCCACTGTATATCTTTTACCCTGTGTAGAAGATCCATCTTTAAGCATTCATATATTAGTTTGTGCCTTTAATTGCATGGTCTTCCTAACCAGATTTGATTGGAATTTCCCATTTTTAGATTATTATGCTTGAGCTTCTTTTTTCCTTGTTGCATTAGAGTTTAAACTGTAATAATGAAAGCTACAGCAAAAACATCTAAAATTTTATTTGCATATTAAGAGGACTGTAGTAGTGTACACCTTAACTTTGTTGTTATTATTTCAGTGCATTAATTAAATTAATTAATGTAAAAGTGTTTGTGACTTTGAAACCTAAGAGCTCTGCCTGGTGGCCATTTCTCAGGGGGACTTTACCAATGGATTCCTGCACTGACAGGAGACTGAATCATATGGCCCTTCTATCCCTTCCAGCTCTATGATTCTGTGCCTCAGTTCCCAGGTGGGTCTTAAACCGATCTATAGATTGATTTAAATATAGGCCATTTCCACACGCACTGTTATAATGCTATTATTCCACTTTCAACATCCTGTGGACTTCTGAGGTTTGTAGTTTTGAGGCCAAAGAGCTCTCTGTTTGAGAATTCTAAATACCCCTCCTAAACTGCAAACCCCAGGATTCCATAGGATGTTGAAAGTGGAATAATAGCATTATAACAGTGTGGTGTGGAAATAGCCATAGTTTGTAGCTTTGGAAAAGCAATCGAAATAGGAGTAGGGCTGTTTACTTACCCCTACTGAGGGCAGCCCTGTCTCATGGAAGTGGAATGGGCTGAAACCTCCCACAAGGAGCTGGGGGATGAACCATAGCAGGGGCCCTGCTTTAAGGTGCCTGTAACTGTGAGTTTACTTATACAGATCCAATGCATCCAGCTCTTTGACAGCACCTGTGCAAAGCTGGATATGCACAACAGTAAATAATAAACCACATTATCTTATAGCTGGTGGTCTGGATAATAGTGTGCTTGCATGGTATAAGATTGTTTTACCATGAGCTCAGAAAGAACCATTTTAGATGGTGTGTAGTCAAACTGTGCTTTGTTTTGTTAGCTGAATTGTCAAGTAAAGAAAAGAACTGATGAAAATGCACACACAAGACACACACACACTGAAACAGGCAAGGAAGAATTATCAGTCATGAGTTCTGCCATTTCAGACAGCCTCAATTCAAGACAAAAAAAGCCTTTTTTTTATTGTTGTTGTTGTTCCATTTCCAGAATGGAAGAAAAAAATGGTAATAAAGATGCCTGAGTTGGTAGAAGAAAAAGGGCCTAAGGATTCCACAATCAACCCCATTGTCATCTCTTTTATATACTGTTAATGGAGGCATTTTCCAGACTGACATCTCTTGGCTACCTGTCTCTTTCAGACTCCCAAGGACAGGCTTGCTTCACCTTTCTTAAAGGCATTATTTGCTTATTACAACGGAAGGTGCAAAAGAGGTGGAAAATAACTAGTAACCTTATTGGAGGTTTATTGCTATTGGCTGTAGCAAGGGCTATTTATCTGAACTGACCCAAGCTGATTTATTACAAGGTACGCTCAGTGCTTGAGGAAAAGCTTTGTTCTGCAGAAGTTGCACTCCAGTCAGTGTTTAATGTCTCCTTCACACACTGGCAGCAATTTTACCCTGTCTCTTGACATTTGTATTGATTTGCAACTGAAGTGAAATCTGCAATATTAGTATTGTCACTGCCCTTGACTTGACTTAGCCCTTATTTTCACTGTAGGTTTGGTTGCCGATGAAGGCAGTTCTGATTATTCTCAGGTGCACACTTGTGTGGACAAATGTACAATATTAACCAGATAATCACATGTAAGACATGATCAAGGTCAAAAAAGGAAGCAAATGGGACAATTAAGTACATGCTTAAATTTCCCACATTGAAACAATATAAAGATTGATGAATCTCTCTATTTCCGGTGCTTGCCACTTCCATATGTCTTCACCCATATCCATACCAATTTATTTCAATAGTAACATGTCCCTGTAAAAAAAATTACATCAAAATTGTATTTAAACCAGAGCTCATAAATAATGACCTTAGTTATGATGTTATTTTGGGAGAGGGGTTAATAAGGACATAACAATGTTCTTTTTGCAAATAAAGCAACTTGATAAATTAGGCCCTTTTCCACTCCATCCTCCCAACCCACCATAGGAGATGAGAGAAGGAAGGTACCATGACGACAATTATGCATGACATTGTCACGTTACTGTCCTTCTCCCATACCCAGGCAGTGTGATCATATCACAAATCATTGATGGGTTTTCCCCATTAATGATTGGCAATCATGCCACTATCCTGCCACACACCTACATTTACCTTCTCTGTGGAGGCTGTAAGGCTCCGCTTTGGGGGTCCCCAATATCAGTATGGTTTGGATGGGCACCATACCTAATTGGCATCATATGTAATTGGCAACACATTATATTGGCTCTGATATCAAATCCAGGCCTGAGAGGTGACAGAGATGTCAAACTGAGCAAGGGAAAGAATTTGACTGTAAATGTGAGAAGCATAGGTCAACTCCAAAATTCCTCCAGGTAAGACTGAGTCATTTGTCAGGCAAATACACATCATTCCTGTGGATAATAGGCTTAAATAGAAGCTGGACTTTTCCAGGGAATCCAACTGTGAGGAGCCCACCAGGACATCGATTGACAGATATCCATCCCTTGTACACCTGGATTCTTTCATCTGTCCTCACAGAACCCACAATAGACAGCTATTATAACATTCATCATGTCTTTGTCAGTCAAAGCACTAAGCTCATCAACAGGCGAAAGACTTTGTCCGTCTGGCTCCTGAATGAGAACTGTCCTTAGGTCCTACATAAGCCAGAATACATTTCTGCTCTTCACTACTCTTCTGGACTGGTAATTATAAATCCCCCCAAATCCCTCAGCCTCTCTATAATTTTTCCACCCTTTCTCTTTCAGCTAGCTCTTGTGTGAATGTGTGAATGTGTGTATCTTGTGTGCATGCATGAGTGAATTCCCCTCAATAAAATAATTTATTAGACAATTCTGCTTGGTTTTTGGCTTGGCCTGACCCTGTAAACATTGGGCAAAAAGACCCCGCTAGGTTACCCTGCCTCTCACATTGCTTTTGCTCATGCTCTGGCTAGTTTCCATTCCCCATCACATGGAGCACATTGAGGGACCCCAGAAATCAGGGTAACAAGGCCCTGGAGGTGCAATGGCTGCGCTGCCTGCCCCAGCACAGCCTGGGACAGTACCTGGCTGTGCTGTGGTAGGAAGAGTCACGGCCATCACGCTTTCTGGATCCCAGAGGTAGCTGGTGCAGTGGGGAGTGCTCCTGTTGTGCTCTCCTGCTGCGTTTCTGAACATTTTCTTAAGAAAAAAGAAAAAAACCCATATTTTTCAACATATTTTTAAGACACTTATTTTTAAAGCTGAGAAGTACCCTAATATTCAAGATGTGCAAAATACAATGAGTAATGAAATTCCAATTACTTTTCCTTATATGCATAAGGAGGCATTCAGTACCTCCTTATGCCACAGCTTTGTCAGGTTGTGGATTGGCTGTTTGACAGTGGCCAGGTGCAGCTCCCTCCTCCATCTGGCCATCTTTGTCTCCCCTCTTTGTTGACCTGCCTTCACCCTCAGCCTCCCAGACTTGTGCATATGTATGCTTCACCAGCTTTCCATAGGACCTCTGCCTTTGTGCAATCCTTTCTGAGCTCATTAGAATGCCTGAGTGCAAGACTCTTCACAGGCTTTGTAATGCAACACTTTACCCATCCAGACATTTTGGCCTACAACTCCCATGATCCTTTACCATTGTGCATGCTGACTAAGGCTTCCGAGAGTTGAAATCTGAAACACCTGAAGAGCTAAAAGTTCTCCAACTTTGTTCTGATGGATATCCAGTGAACATGCAAGGGCATACTACTGAGACACTCTCCTTAGATCTTCATTATCTTTATACTTAAATTAGAAAAATATTTGTGGCATTAGCATACCCCTGTTCTTCTCAGAATCAGCAGATTCAATCACTTTGGACATGATGATGATGATGCTATTCCATGCCCTTTCCCCTAAACTGGAATATCTGTTCAATATATAGTAACACTCAGCTATTTGCATTATTTAAGGACATCCTGTGCATCCTACACGATAGAGAACAGAGGACATTTTTTTATTGCTTTGTTAACTGCAAAATAAATAGTGAGCCTCTCATGCCTTGTTACTGGAGTTTCAAATTCAAAAGTCTGACATTTAAGCTTAAATATTTATTCATATTTGAAACAGCATGATTGCATAATAGCATGAAATCCATGAAAATACAGAGGATAATAGTGTAGTGTGATGCTTTGATTAGCTCTATGCCAACCTGAGAAGTAGGAAATGTCAATTTCCATTGGCTGTGCTGTGCTGAACCATATATTTAGGGAGAGATATGTGTGTGGTGCCCTGTGGTGGGTGGGGGTGAAAGGCAATCAGGATTAAAGTAAACCACCAGCAGCAAAGGGATTTGAAAAGAAAGAAAAGCAAAGAAGGAAACAGAGAATGGGCAGGGGGTGGGAGCAATAATGAACAAAGCACACAGAGACAGCAAAATATTGAGTGTGCTTATTGACTGGCTACATATGATTGTAGAGTGTTGAATCTAGACAGGCAAGTATCTCCAAAATATACTCAACTGATTTCTTTTTAAAAAATACAAGCCAGACAGAAGATTAGCATGAATGCTGATCTGTCTTTATTTGTCATCCAGTTGAACTAAGCTTGTCTTTTATGGACCAGTAATTGCTTTAAAATAAATTCAGAACAGCAGCATTTAAGAGAGCACAGAGTGGAGTGAGTCTAAACTTTATGCTAAGGATGCTACAGAGCAGAAACTCACTTGGAGTGAGGTTTATAATATCATTTAGACATCTAGGGATTTCTTCATTATTAGGGACATGTTATCCTTACTTCCCAAGGGATGCTTTCTATGGGATGGCTTGTAGTGGGGCATAGGAACAAGTATAATGTATTAGTGGTGAAGAATATGAGTATGTGTGCATAAATGCTAGAGTTTTTTCTTCTTCTGTTGCATGCTAGTTGAAATTGGAAACTCATTAGCCTTTTGCTTACATGTATAAAGCTTGATGTTGTCCAGTTTCCTATCTTTTCTTCTGAAGCAATATGTTTGCTGGTCCAAACTGTAAGATCTTTGTCAGAGGCCCTGTTCCAAGTGTCCTTGCCAAATGAAGCAAGCCAGGTGATTATCAGGCAGAAAGGCCTTTTTGGTGGTGGCATCAACCTTCTGGAAAAAGTCTCCCACAGCGATTCATCTGGCACTGTAATTGTGGTAGTTTTGATGTCAGGTGAAGGTCCATTATATTATTATTACTATCCTCCCCCTCCTCCTCCTCCCCCTCCCCTTCCCTTCCTCTCCCCTTGTGTTTTAGCTATGCTTCTAACTGTAAGGATGTGTATTATTTTATGTTTTATTTTAATGTTGTCTTTCTTCCAAAGAAACATGACACCAAACAACTTGTGTAATAGCATGGCCATATAAATAAATATTGCTTTTTCACACTAAATATGTATCTTGTAATGATTAATTTTGTATTCATTTTTTACCTGAAAGGAAACCTATCAACGTGATGGTACTGGTGGTGAAGGAAGAAGAACAGTAATAATGATGATTGGAGTTGAATCCTTCATTTGTGGTAGCTGAACTGGCAGTTCCAGGAGTAGATAGTAGCAAAAATCCTATATAATCCATGAGGTAATTTTTTTAAAAAAAAAATTAAAAAATCTGCTCTGCTCTCTGAGGTTGAAAAATGTTTGCTCCTTCCCATAATAAACTAAACAAAATTTTGCTGATGTTGTTTTCATGACACTAAAATGAGGAGTATCTGGCCTCAATCCAATTGTTAGCCCCAACTAGAGGACACCTACTGAATTAATGGAATTTATGTTCCATTATGCTGACATATGACTTTCTCATTGATTCAGTGGATCTACTTTAGTTCAGACTTATAACTGGGTTTGGGCCTGAGGTAGCTGCTTACTCTGCCTAATGACAGGGTTGGTACTGGCACACAATTGGGATCCTTTGACCCTACACTGTTGCGGCACTATGATGCCATTCTAACTGCTATAGATGTATCCCATGGAATCTGGGGATTTGTAGTTTGGTGACACACTAGAGCTCTTTGACTGAGAATTCTGAGATGTGTGCATGTTTCTTCAAGTCACCTGTTGACTGATGGTGGCTCTGTGAATTTCATAGAGTTTTCTCAGGCAACAAATACTCAGAGGTGGTTTTGTCATTTTTTCCCCTCTGAAATATAGTCTACAGCTCCCGGTATTCATTGTTAGCCTCCCATACAAGTACGAACCAGAGCTGACCTTGCTTTGCTTCCAAGATCAGATGGGATCTGCTGCCTGTGGAAGCCCTCACTAAACTGGAGATCCCAGGATTCCATAGGGCGGAACCATGGAAGTTAAAATGGAACCACGGCAGTTAAAATGGAACCACAGCAGCATAATTGTGCAGTATGAAATGGTCCCTGTGAGGGTAGGGGAGAGCAAAGAATTCCAGATCCTTTATGAGAGCCTACTATTGGTATTCATCTGCCACTATGATGTGTGGTGTGTGGCTTCATGAAGTCTTGGCTGTCCAGTCTGCTAAAGAAGAAAAAAATGCTGAAAGACAAGGTCTTATTGGTTTCCCTTTCATCTGAATTGCTTTAACTACCTAACCTTTTTGCAGCCTATGTGCTGGGTCAGTACAACCAGAGGATACAAAAGTCAATTGCCTTTAAAAAAAAAAGTTAATTATCTTGCCAGACTACTATAATGTCATTATTTTGACTTAGGAAACAATAAGGGAAGGGAATTCCTGTCTCCAGCTTGTTCCCTCTTCTCTGAGTTGCTTTAAGGACTGCTAATCAAGGCATCTTTTAGAAGTGCCTGTATTAAGAGACACCATGAAAAGACCTGATACCAAGAAGGGGGCATGTGAGCTGGTGGGGCAGGACGGTATATTTAATATGTAAGTTATCAGATATAGCCTTAATTAATGTTGGCAGTTCGGCTTTTCCAGAGAGAAGTAAGGCTGCATATCAACGCCAATGTACGATACTGTCTTAAAAAATCATGGTGCAATAGGAATCTAATATCTTGGCTTTTTATAAGTAAAGGAAGCCAGCAATGTTGCAACCTTTGAAAGGGTTAAAGGATTCCAATTAGCTTGTGGGTCATGTATCACACTTGAAGTGTCTAAGCTTAACGACACACTTCATTGAACTCCATCTAGCAGGCTTCATGCTTATGAAGGTGTTCCTCTTGATTGCTTTTCATCTGGGCTACAAAACGATTTGGTTGGAGGCTGACATTGATTAAGTGCAAGAGAACCGTGTTTTACTGTGACAGCTGCTAGGCCTCTGTCAACAAATCAATGGATTTTTTTTTTTTGTCCTCTTAACTCTACCATTAGCATCCTGCTGTTACCAGAGATGAAAAACATCTCTATAGCTGCCTTTGTGATTGACCACTTTCTGATTTGCCACTCACATAAATGTTTCTGTGAAGGATGAGCCTTAACCTTGTACTTAAGAGCATTGGATTCTTCAGAATATATAGAGCACAGAAGGGCAAGGCATTTTGCTTGTTATGAGAATTAAAAACCACTTAGCTCAAGGAAGGCTGTGCCTCTTTGTAACAACAGGAGGATTATGGCCCTGTCAATGCAGCAGTAGGCCACTAGTTTTTGAACTGAGTCTAGTGCTTATTTATTCTAAAAAGAGAAGGACTGGCACTTTTCAAGAGAATCTGGAAGTCATAGCCACAGAGAAATCAAAGCAGATGAAGTAATCTGTACATGTCAAGGGCTGCTTTCTGTCCTTTTATGATCAGTTCCTAAAATTGGAATAGATACTGTTTTTGATGACAGCTCTCAGAATCCCTGAAGCCAGCACAGCCAATGACAAAGTCGCCTGGAGGTATTCTGGGAATTGTCATTCCTTCCACCCCAAAAATGTAATGCTTCAAAGCTGATATGTTCTGTGGTGAGTTGAGACTACATTAAAAAGCTAAATTTGTTGAAATTTGTGTCATTTACCCCATTACACAACTTCCTTGCTTTCGACTTCCACCTGCAGTCAAAATTAACTTCATTCTTGCTTTTATTGGGGAGTAAGGTTATTTGATTTTACAGCCAATAAAAAAAACTTGAATTTAATGGGTCCCTTCCAGTTTTCCTTGCACTTCAGGTAGACTCGTTACAGTCATTGGAACTGAACAGAGTCATGATTAACTTAAATTCCACTGATTGTATTGGGACTATTGAAAAAATCTGGAACCAATCCAGTGTTAAGAGCTTTAGTTCTATTCCATTCCTTTGCTTATGTAATTTTTCCAGACAAGGCAAATTAAAGCAAATGAACATTATTGGGATGTCAAACACGTCTAAGTTGAATTTTAGGCTTTTCTAGGCCTCTGATCAATAAAATTTTGCTCAATTTTGTTAGGACATTTGTAAGAATCTTACAAATGAGGAACAGCTAGTGATCTCAATATATTGTGCATTCATAGGATCCATTTTTAGACTTGACAGTGATTTGTGAGGACAGCTGTAGACTATGACCATTTCCACACTAGACTGCTAGCGCTATTATCCCACTTTCAACATTGTATGGAATCCTAGGGTTTGCAGTTTAGGGAGAGGCCGGCCAACCCCTCCTGAACTGCAAACCCCAGGATTCCATAGGATGTTGAAAGTGAAATAATAGTGCTATAACAGAGTACTGCGGAATGGCCTATCTTAAGTTCTCATAGAAAGAAATATAAGCGTTCATTACAAGTGGACGGAATGGAATCATTCCTCATGCTGAATTGTTTAAGCCTTTCATGGGCATAATAGACTCTCACACTTTGGTTCAGCATGCCAATGCAAATACATTGCTCTCCAAAGTCAAACCCAACCTCATTCTCAGTCAGCTCACATTGTACCCCAAGCTATGTTAGAGACAATTTCTCCTCCTTGAAATTGTATTTCAGAATCCTGAAGAGGGGAAGAAAGGCAAAGTGAGGAAAACAAAATAACTTGACATTCTGTCTCTTTTGGGCTGTTAAAATAGGTTTTATGGCACGCATAGACTTAAAATATGAATTGAACATGGCAAGCATGGACTTAAAGTTGCATTTTTTTTTTGTTACATGTATATCCTCCCTTTCTCCCATAATAGGATACAGTGCCCTCTGCCCCTCTTTTTATTCTTACATCATGTGAGGATGCAGCAGAGGGAACAGGCTATCCTTGAGAGCCTCCAATATGTGTAGCCTCTCTTCATGACTGGGAAACCTGTCTTTTTCAGGATGCTGCATAAAGTGGAGAGCCTATATGTGAATTAGAGGCTCTCCTTTTCAGACCATATCTCTCTACACAACAAGATCAACAAAAGGAAATGGTGGAGCTAGCCTAGACGTTCTCCCCATGTATTCAGTTAACCTTATCCTGAATGACTTGGCTTTTATAAGCCAACCATGGAATCTAGGGCAAAAACCAACAACTCTTCCCAGGTCTGTAAATCAGCAGTGACTGCCTGAGACCATCAGGGTGCATTTAACAAAAAAGAGATGGGAGGCACCAAGAATTTAGTCTCCTGTAATGCAGAGGAGGGTAAACAGGTTTGCTCTCTACTGGTCTCCCTCATATGGCTACTTATCAGCTGGAATAGCTATCTGATCAGCTGCTGCTGTTAGATTGAAAGGTCCCTCTGTCCTGTCTCAGTCCTGCACAGCTGATAAATCAAACAAACAAACTAGATATTTCCCAGCTTGTTACTTACTTCCAGGCAGTAAGCAAAGAGTCATAAATAAAGTCCAACATAAACAAAATCCAGCAGGGTTTCATGGCAAGGGAGTGTCCAAGATTAATCCAAGCATTTATCAAGGCATCCAGCAAGGTAGCATATCAGATAAGCTCTGACAACTCCTGGAGGGGAAGGCCGCCAGCTAAATAGACCCAAAGCCTAGCACAGCTGTGCCTTGATTGATTGTTGCCGGTTATAAATTTTGAGAGAGCAACATTGAGTCTCTCTTTGCTGCCTGTGCTATGTGAAGCTGGGTCTAGGTAAGTGTTCCTCTATTTCTGAAGATGCAGGACTCTCTGTTGGAGGTGGCACCATCCCCTGTTCTGTTTCCTGCACTGTAACCTCTCTCCATACAGCAGGCCCTGGCATGCTTTCTGTTTCAGCCTCTGGCATGCCCTCTGCTTCAGACTCTGAGTTAGAGTACATGCTCTGGAAGCAGGGCATGACACCCTTATGTTGGGAAAAACAAATCTCAGCATTCTCTCCCCCCATCTTGTTGTTAGAACAAGTGGGCAAATAGCCAGATAGGGCTCCCTTTTGTCTCCTGCATGCCAGATCTTCTCCATTTGCCTTTTTCTGTCTTTCATTGCATGATGCCCTGGTGGCGCAGTGATTAAATGCTAGTACTGCAACCACAAGGTTGTGAGTTCAATCCTGCCGGGCTCCAAGGTTGACTCAGCCTTCTATCCTTCCGCAGGTCGGTAAAATGAGTACCCAGTTTGTTGGGGGCAATTAGCTAAAACACATTGTAAACCGCTTAGATAACACTCAGTTGATAAGCGGTATAGAAATAAATGCTATTGCTATATTGCTAATGATCATAAATACCTTTGGTTCTCAGGTGATCAGACCATGTGACCCAGGACTGTGCTTGGGTCATTGGTCTTATAAAAGTTAAGACCCCTCCTCTCTGCTCTCTCTCTATTCCTCTTTGTTCTCATGGCTGCTTTCTCTGAACTCTTCACATGATGGTGAATTAAGACCGAAGATTCTCGTATTCATTAGTTAGACAGGTAGCAGGCTCTCAATACTGATGTAAATGAAGAAACCATTAGTAAAGTATTTTAAGTCTTTTATCCAAAGCTACCTGTGTTCGTGTTTATTGCATCAGTCAGCCTGAAGCCACAAGTCATTAGACAAGCTTTTAAACGTTTCTCTGTGTAACTCTGCTAAATGGAGGCTGAATCCTAACAGTTTAGTCTCATTTTCCTACACCTTCACATTGCCATCCAAAGGCCCAATCGACCTTCCTTTTCACTTCCTCTAACAGACACTTGTCCTGCAAAATCTCTCTCTGCTCACCTAAAAAAACACTGAGGGAACACAATACTCATCATTCACATTGGTTCCTAACAGGAATAACACAAAATATATTGGTACCTGAGGCTACCCAATCTAAATTACATAATATTCATAAGCTGCCAAACTCTTTTCATTCATTGGTTTTGGCATCCCACAAGAAGCTCTCCCCATCATTGTCAGTAAAAATGTAATCAAGAAAAATTAAATAATTGCTAGCATCTTGGTGGTGAGCTATGATGATGTAAGTTGAACTTAAAGGCATCACAACTCACATATTGATTTCTGCAGATGTTGGAATTCACTGCTGACCACACAATGATCAATTCCCCTGAAACCCACTTTTTCACAGCTGACCCCCCACTCCAACCCACCATTTCTTGGTCAGTGGAAAGGACAGGGAGAAGCAAAAGAGCACCGAGCTATTTTCCTATAGCTGGATGCATAACGATGACATCATTTTCAGGGACCTCCAGAGGACTCCCAGAGGTCTCTGCAGCTGTTTGTAGCTCTATGGCTCACTATAGGAAAATAGCTAGATGATTCACTATTGCCACAGCCTTTGGAGGCCAGTCCCTGATGGCCAGCCTCCTGGTGCACACAGTCTATCAGTAAGAATTATTACTGTCTGAAAACTGTGGAAAAGATAACTGCAGGGATGGAGAAAGTAGGATGTATTGTTGTCTGCTGCAATGTATATCAATGTTTGTCTTTTTTCCAGAAAACCTCACTGACTACTCTTGCAGCAAGTACAAAAAAACCAACATTGTAGTAGGACTTTACTACAGGCCACGATGGGCTGGTGAATTATACTTTTCTGAAACAGAAAACTCTTGATGTGCTTCACAGATTATTTCCTCTTTCAAAAGGTGGAGAAAGGAACGGGGCGGGGGGGTCAGAAATTCTGGACTTGATCTTAACCAAAAGGAAGGAGATGGTCACTGGAATCAAGGCAGTTGGTACTTTAGGTGGAGTGACCATGTCATGCTAGAAATCATGATTATGGGACTGGCCAAAAAAGAGTAGAACCAAACGCAAACAGGAAAGCTGATTTTATCAAGCCCAGGGAAATACTGGGTAGAATCCCATGGCTAGAGACACCCAGAATGGGTGTGATTTCTTGAAGAAAGAATGGCCAAAAGCACAGTCACAAACAATTAAAATGGGAAACATCTGAAAAAGCTAATTTGGCTGCACAGCAAACTTAAGGAGGAAGTGAAAAGTCAGGGGGAGTGGAAAAGCATGTATAAAGAATGGAAAGAAGGATGAATCACCAAGGAAGAATACAAATGTGTAGCCCAAGCTTACAGGAAGAGCATATGGAAATGAACTGAAACTGACTAGACAAGCATGGAACAACAAAAAATGGATTTTACAAATATGTTTGAAGCAAGAGAATGGAAAAGGAAATGGTGGGGCCACGGTTCAGCAAGGATGGAAAATGCTAACAGATCACAAAGAAAAGGCAGTACTGCTCAATACTTATTTTGTTTCAGCTTTTTCCCCAAAAGAGGAGTGTGTGTTTCCATATATCAGCAAGGATCTTGGTAAGGATTTTAGGTTGCAAGTCAAGAGCTATAAGGAGTTTGTCAGGAATCACCTATTTAGCCTAAATGAATTCAAATTTGCAGGGCCAGATTAACTGCATCCTATAATGTTGAAGAAAGTTGCTGACACACTCACAGAATCACTTGCTATCATTTTTGAGAAATGTGGAAAATGGCTGACGTGCGAGAGGACTGCAGACAAGCAAATTTTGTCTCTCTCTTTCTTTAAAAAAGGCAAAAAAAAAAAAAAAGACAGAGAGAGATCCAGGAAACTACAGGCCAGTCAGCCTGACCTCAATCTCTGGAAATACATTAGAACAGATTCTACAGAAGTCAATCTGCAAGTATCTTGATGACAATGCAGTGATTAGTAGGAGCCTGTGTGGGTTTCTCAAGAACAAATGCTGCCAAACTAACCTTATATCCTTTTTTGTAGGGATGGGACAAATCCAGAATTTTCCAAATCTGAATCTGGATCCAAATCCCTGGAAGGTTCTGGGAATCCATGAATCTCGAATCTTTTGAATTCTTTTTTAAAAAAGGTTTTAAAAAGCAAGGGAAAGAAGGATAATCTTGGGCAAGACATGCTTGGGCAAGACACCTAGGCAAAGGCAAACCTCCCTCTGAAGAAATCTGGCCAGGACAATTGTCCTAGTTTTGCCTCAGGATCTCCTCAGACTGAAAATGCATGAAGGCCCTTTGTACACAGGCAGTAAAATGTGGATTCATCCCACATTTTCCTGCCTGTGTAAACAGGACCACTACAGTAGAGAGATAATCCAGGTCAAAACTGGCTTTTCTTTGCATAGCTCCTTCAGGCATCGTGGGGTTTGTAGTTTGATGATGCACGAACAGACTTTGGCAGAGAAGGCTGTGATACCTTGTAAAACTAGAAACCCCAGAATTGTGTCTGAAAGAGCTTTGGAAGGGAGTTCTGCAAAGGAATGTTCCAGCTGTCCTTGAAATCTTAAGCCTGTAGCTTCCAGTCAAGTGCTGAACTTAAACATGAAATGTTCAATTTAAATATCTTAGAATACAATTGTTAGCAAAGGCCATTGTTACTGCAAGGGAAAAATTCACCTACTTGCCATCTCCCCTTGTGTGTCTAGTGTCCTTAATTTTCAGGCATCCTGGTCTCCCAAGTTTTCAGGTGTCCTGGTCTCCAACAAACTGTTTGAGTGGCGGATTTGAAAGATTTGGTTTGCCTATTTTGGCACAGGGATTCAGATTCCGAAATCCCTGCTGAGGATTCGAGGATTCGGTTGGTCCATCCCTAATGTATATAAAGGTGCTGTGGAAGATCTTATGAGAAATTAGAGTGGGGTGCCATCAATATGCTGAGGACACCCAGCTATACTTCTTGTCACTGGAGTTGACTCAGGCTGTGCAGGTGCTGGACCGGTGCCTGGGTGGGGTAATGAGGTGGATGAATTTCAATAAATTGATGCTGAGTCCTGATAGGATAGAGGATCTGTGGATTAGTGGTTCTAGGGTCCAGGAAGTAGATAAGTTACCTACTGGCATTTTATTCTCCCTGAAGGAGGCAGATAGCTTGGAAGTAATCCTTAGATCCATCTTTGTCACTGGTATCTTTAGGGGGACTCTGCAGCTTGGATTGCTTGAGGTCATATTTTACAGATCCGTCAACTACACTCTTAGCCATAGCTGTCTGTGCACTGGTAACTTTCTGATTAGACTGCCACAAATGCACTCTAGCTGGGGCACCCTTAAAGGTGACACAAAAACTGCAACTAACACAAAATTCAGCTGTTAGTCTGTTGAGCAAAACATCATACAAAAGTCATAAAAAGCCAGTTTTAAAGAAATTTCAGGGGCTACCAAAATACTTCTGGTTTAAATTCAGCATGCTGGTAGTAACATTTTAAACTCTTACTGGGCTGGGGCCTCCTCCTCCTCCTCATTAATTTATATAGCACCATCTATGTACATGGGATTTTACAAGTAAAACAACCAAAACAGTGGGTTTTACCAAAGATGTACAATCTAAAATACATGCATATCCACATAAACACAAAGGGAACAAATGAACAATAAAACTAATTGTAAAACAAATTATCCAGATAAAATGCAGCTTTCTATGCAGAAAATGCTGTTTCCTAAGCAGAAAAATGCTGTCTTCTGCACACTCACCCACCCCACATGCAAACTTGATACAGAATAAGTCTGCAAAAAGTATCCTCAGTTCAGGATACTTCTTGTCAGAGTTTCCTGACACTAGACTAACATGTTGTGCAAACATTTTTCAAACAGTCTTTCCATCTCTACCATGTCCCTAACCTGGAGGAAGTTGCATCAGAGACAGGGCCAGGCTTGCAATGGCAGAGAAATAATTTAAACAGCAGAACAAAAGAAAGAGAAGAAGGTGGTGACTGCTGTTCCTTTCCCACTTCTATCCTACTGGCAGGAACCCCATAAAACTTATGTTATGTCAAGCAGTTCTACTATGGAGTGCTCTGTCTTAAATCATCAGGTTGCCCTAACTGTCTCCACAGGAAGAAATATGAATAAATTCATTGTTTCTAATGTAAATTGATTTGATGTAATGCAAGTTGACATACCTCCAACCCCAGATAGTTACTTTACTATCAAAGTAGCTTGTTTGAGGAGAGGGATTAGAATTGTTTGACATCTCTCTAGAAGAGCAAACTTTTTTTTCTTCTTTTGTGGGAGGATAATACAACCCAGTATTTGATTTTTCATAACAGAAAATCTTGAACTAAAGTAGACTTTCATCAATATTCTGGCTTCGTCTAAATAGTTCAGATTCCTTCCAGAACCCTTTGACAGGTATTAGTAGCTGCTTCTGGCAACTGCCTCAAAATTCCTAAAGTATGCAGAGAGCTCTCTTAACACCCCCCCACACACACACACAAACACATTACTGTAGACAAATGGACAAAACATGAATGGAGACAGTTTGTTATGGTGATCAGTACTCTGATATGTGATCGGAGGTGTGAACTTTAAAAGATAGATAGGATACTCATATCAGTTAAAATAGAAATAGTTGGCATTAAAGGAAGAGATTTTATGAAGATCTGTGGATCTATTTTTTTTCCAGAGACTAGCGTAACCCACAGAGCTGCACCATTGAAAGGGAAAATAGAAAATCATACTCCATTTAAGCAGTCTCAGCAAAAGCATCTGTACAGAGTCTTAGTGCTGTAAACCATTTCAGTAAACCTATCGTATCATGTGCTTGATTTATGAAAAGGGGGTGCAAAAGAGTCTGTTCTTCATCCTGATCTTTTTAAGCACAAGGAAGTTGTGATGTATGAGAAGAAATTTTAACGCACTTGCAATAATCTCTAAAATGCTATGGCTTCTCCCTTCATTGTGGGCAGCTGAAACTTTCTTTGATGTTACAATAAGGAACCAGGTCATGTTCATGAGCTGAATCCCGTGGTATCATTGTGCTGATGAAATTACTCCCATCAGCTGAATTGGGAGCCTAATGACATCTGCCTTCTGAACAGATTTTTGGGTAGCACAGAAGGTTGAGTTGGAACTGGAGGAGCAAGAGAAAGCCCTGCTTCACTAAAGAACTTCTACAAGTCCAATGTTGGATTTAATCTGATGTCACTCATCTTTATTTTAGTTATTCAGGAAGATACAGATACAGGTAAACAGCTTTGCATGTTGAGATTCAAAGGCCAATGAATGAGGTTTTAAATGTCAGTATCTGGGTGGTGCTGCTAGATGGTAGTGTTGCTAACTTCTCTAGACTTACCCTGATTAGGTCTGTGTGCTTACACTGAGCAAAACAGCAATTCTGCCACACTAATATGATATGGTTTCAGCATTACTAATTCTGACAGCAAGTTTATAAGCAGTGTTCAAAGATCTTGTCATAAATATATTCATTAATTTACATTCCACCACCCTATTTTATGCTTTGCATTTTAAAAAATAAGACATGTTAAACTCTAAAACGAATGGATTATTGAAGGAAAAAAGAAATGCTTTCACCACTGAAGTCAAGTCTATTTAGCTTTCCATTTTTAAGAAGGCAAATACATTTCCTCTTATTATAAAGGGCAATAGGGTTGACTTCAAAACCTGTGCGTGTTTTGATCATCCTTAGTCCGAAGATAAAGTCTTGTCACAAAACCTGGAAGGATTTTTTTTAAAGCACTCACATTTCAGAATTATTATAACAAATGTATTCAGGTACTTTAAAATCTTGCTTCTGCAAATCCACAGTATGTCCTACTTCTCTCCTGTGCCCGTACAACAATAAATGTTCACTAAAATGATTGCTTAGCTTGCATGCTATTTAAATTTGAATTTCAAAAAATAAAATAAAAAACATCATCTTTCAGTAGTGCTGCATATCTTTCTTGGTGTATGGAAGGTGAAATTGGCCATTCAGAGAGAAAAATATTTCATGAAGTATTTCAGACTTTTTCCCCCCACACAAGATCAAGCTGCATTATGTGCCTGTTCCTCAACAATACAGTCCTATGCGTGGTTGTTAGAAGCAGAGGTTTAACATGGTGGTAGAGAGTTGCAAAATAAGGGATTTCCCCCCAATAAGAATTCCTCCCACATGAAATTTTCCTTCAGTCATTTTTTTTATTTTTTTGCATTTTTTGCCCCAATTTTTTTGCATTGCAAGAACTTAAAAGTGCAGCTGAGCATTTAAAAATCCAGTTTAGGCATCCAAAGAAAAGGTGCAAGCAAATGATGAAATACAAAATATGAATATGAAATGTAAATTGTTGTTGTTGTGTGCCTTCCAGTCACTTCTGACTTATGGTCACCTTAAGGCAAATCAATCACAGAATTTTCTAGGGCTAAGAGTGTGTCACACATCCAAGGTCACCCAGTGGGTTTCCATGGCCAAGCGGGGAATTGAACCCTCCAGAGTTGTAGCCCAATGCTCAAACTACTACACCACACAAATGCAGCAAAATGTAAGACATCCAGCTGTGAGTGATTTTCAGTGCCCCACTCTTTGCAATCCTAGAAATGTGGGGACTGAAGGAAAATTTCATTTGGAAGGGCCGATCCCTAACTGAGGGAGGCAATGCCCCTCTCCCACACCTTTGCCTGTGGTCCCGATCATGAGAGTGAGCCAGAAAAAAAAGAAAACTGTCTGAAGGAGCAATGGTCTGAAGGGAAGTAAAGCATGAGCTAAGGAAGGATTTGGCCCAAATGCAACATCCCTCTTCTATCAGGTCAAATAAAATGAATGGATGTGGATGTGGACAGTGATGTCTTCGATTTGCACTCTTCTTCAGTAGCTACAACCCCGGTCAGAGATAAGACCCACTGTGTTCAGTAAGGACTATTCTCAAGTCAGTATGCATTTGCCCACTGCCCAAAACTACAATCTTCTTTGAATTTATCTGGGAAGGAACCCCACTGAACTCAGTGAAACCTAATTTCTGATCAGACATGCATATGGTTTCAGTGTAAATGTTATTTCCAAATGTTACTTCATCCTCTGAAGATGCCAGCCACAGATGCAGGTGAAACGCCAGGAGAAAATACTAATAGAACACGGCCTCAAAACTCGGAAAACCTACAAAAACTTATGGATTCTGGCCATGAAAGCCTTCGACTTTACATTATTTCAAAACCTCTCAGACAGTTAAATATTTATTTCTTATTTTAAAAAAGGTTCTTTTTGATTAAACAAATATTTATAATATTTTGTGTACTGAAGTGTGCTAAAAGATAATAATGACTAGAATAATGAAACATTAGTAGATTAGAGGTCTTGTGAACACATGAGAAGGCACCAGGATGTCTCCAATGACAGAAGAAAGCACTATCACAGACATATTGGCACATGTCACAGAAATTTGTTTCCTTTTCCTTTCTCAAAAATATTTGACAACTGACTCTGAAGAGTTCCTCATTCATCTCTAGCAGGGTTTTTTTTGGAGGGGGGTTGAATGAGAAGGGAAGATCACCACCATCACCTCACCACCACCCACCCACATATTCCTGTCCTGTCAGATAAATGCTGTCTTTTACTTATCAGCCATAACATTTTTTATAATGCTCAATGAACCCCCATGGATGAGAATGGGACATTTTATCCCATCTCCCAAGTCACAGTGATTTGAATCAAAATATGTAGGCATGAAACTCTGTGTATATGCTTTTAAGGTCATTGTTGAAGGAAGTATTGGAATAACTTCTTCATATAACAATCCCTGTGTGCATGAAACCTATCTAACAGCTGCTGGTGTGTGTCATAGCCACACCAGGCTGTTGCCTAAATGTACAACCTGATGTACAGGCTATTGCCTAAAACAAGGCAGGGTGAGCACAGCCAACCCGACACATAGCAGGGAGCACTTTAGAAAAGTTTGGCTGCATTTCTACAGCCATACATACAGAGAAGACAGAATTCTCCTGGATCTCCATGGTGGTGGTACGAAGCAGAAGTAAATTTAGTGGAACCTTATGTTTCTATACTGACTTCATGGAACATAAGGTTCCACTAAACATTCTTGACTATGTTCTTGCAAAATCTAGGCAGAACCAGACCTGTGATGTAATCTTTCTATGGCACTGCCACCTGCAGTTGTATACAATACAGTGGTGAAGCTTGGAATGTGTGGAGGGGGGGTGGGGTTACGGCATGAGGGGTGTGGCCACTGTGCACTGGGGCATGGCTGCGGTGTGCAGAGGTGTGGCCAGGGTGCACGGGATGTGGCCTAGGCACACAGGGGTGTGGATACAGGCTGGGATGCCCCCAAAACATTGCTGCCTGGGACGAATCGCCCCCCCCCACATCCCTATGCAACTGATACAATAGCTAAAAATTTCACGCACTTGCCAAACACAGGGGGATTTTCTTTTCTCCTACAAAGAAAGACATAAACAAACTGGATGGTACAAAAAATGTTCCATCAGATTTATTGATACCTATTATTGGGATCTTCCTTCCCCCACTTTTTTTTTTTTTTTTTTTGTCTCAGACAATATAATGCATTGGGGGGGAAATGCCTCATTCCATTTTCCAGCAAACAGTGGTGGAGCAAAGCAGAAGTCCTCTGATTCTTAATGATTTGGCACCACATTTCTCCATTTGGGAGGATACTGGAATTCATTGAAATCATCCACAATACAAGAAGTGTATGTTTCATTTTGTTTATTTTATCTGATTTTATTTTAATTTTATTCTACCTTGTATTTCCTGGCTCTGATGAGTGGAACACGTCTGATTCTGAAAACTCAAACATTCCTTTAGATGCAGAGTGTTATTACACCCTGCAATACATTGGAACTTTCAAGAAGAAAAAAAAGCCAAAAAATGCATTTAAAAAAAACCTTGTGATTTGCATAAACTTTCCTTGTTGTAAATTTAAACTTATTGCTCTGAGTTTTGTCTTGCATAAATAGGATTAATATGTTTAATAAGAATAACAACATCACATGTTCATAGCTATAGGCCATATAGGTCAGACCATGTAGGATATTTACAATTTTCCCAATATCTGTCAGTTAAAAAGGTTCCAATGTTAGTAACAGTGTTCAAATTTGGAAGATGGTCTAGGCAAAAATTATTAAGCTCAATAACAAATTCCTGAACTAATTGCAAAAATATACATTTGCAAATATGCATGCCACAAAATAAGCCAATACTTTTGATGAACTCAGGTTCAAAACCCTTTTACCCCAGAGGTCATTATATCTATTATGTTCGAAGTTTCTTTTAACCTTAGCCCAAATGAGATTACTATGATCAAGTAGAATTAGTCAAAGTCATTTCTCATTGTTGTGGAATATGGCCTTACAAATTTGGTTTAAAAATGAATCTTAAAATTAAAAAAAGCAGTAAGGCAGCCTGAGAATTAAACATTAAAATATTATAATGACTGACTTTATATGACTTACTCATTTGGGATAAATACTTTCATCCATACTTTCTTCATATTAATGGCTTCCAACATTTTGTCTTTGATGTGATAAAGATGTAAGATTTCCATTAAATGGACTTCACAATTGCCATTTCAGAATTATGACAATAAAAGCCATGTTCTTTGATGCAGGTTTGAATAATACAGTTATGTTTAAGAATCTTTTAACCTTTAATCATCTTGGAATGCTTTGATCTAAAGCACATTACTAATTTTTGTCATCATCACATTTTTATCCAAGACACAAAGCTTTTGGGTACTTCTCTCTTTTCTGTGCTCCTAACAGCCGTCTAAACTATTTCCAATTTTGTTTCACCAAGAATGTCTACTGGTCTTCAGTGTGACTTCCCAACATTTCAATAGCAAGCAAAATGGTGGTTATGACATTGCAGTCAGCTGTCTATGAGGCTATTGAAAAAGGATGATTATTAAGGTCTCAGAGCTCCTCCAGACATGAAATAAGATTCTGAAAGTCCCACATTTTCTTTCCTTATTTTGGAGATCCACACAACATTTTCAAATATTTCCTGGGAACTCTCAGCATTACCAGTGACATATTGTTCCTACTTCTTGGTTTAGTTTAAATTAACTCAGTATTTTCTGAAACGAAATGTATCACTACTTGGCTGTTTGTTTGTATTATCATGAATTATCCAAGATGGTCATCAACTGTAAATGCAGCTATTGTTTCCAGGACACAGATCAACAGAGATGAAGTGAGCAAAAGAGGAATGTTAGCACCAAAATAAAATGATCCTTATATTTAACTAGTGTGTAATATTGCTAAAGCACTTTAGCACTTTGATTATAACTCCTGAATAATCATACAGAAAGCTCAGTGGACATTGGGTGAAAATCGGTTTCTGAAATATTTCATGAGTATAGAAGTGACACACGAGCAGTGCAAGAGGAAGGAGGAAGAACACAATGGAGAAGAAGTGAGGAAAACCTAGGATTTTACATGAAAGAGTTTGGATGCAAAATTGGGAATATGCAAGAAAAATCAAAACAAAAAGAACTGGAAAATCTTGATACTTCCAGATATTTTTCCCACCTCTGGATGAGCCCTAAGACCACCAAACATTGTGGTGTGACCATATATCTATCACATTTTATTTCATGCTGCAGTCTTTAGCACACTTACAAGAAAATAGGTTCTATTAAATACAGTGGGACATTTTTAGGCTTAGATTCTGAGCCCGTGGTTAATAATGAGCATATATAACTGCGAGGATGTAGTTTTCAAAAGAACCTTTTCCCAGTATGTTTCCCTTGAAGACATCAACTTCCTTCACCCTTGTCTGTTGGCTCCTAGTTTAAATGTTCTGTCATACAATAAAAACTGGATCGAAAGCCTGACACATTTTTTAAAAAACAACTCACCAAACCAATGTCTGGGTTAGGAATTTGGATCAAATAAAAAAAACCTTTATGTTCTTTAGCCATTAGTGTACCCAGCTAACTGCTGGGAAAGACTGATGCTCAAAAGACAGAGGAAAAGAGCACCTGCTTTCTCACGCTGGTTTGTGTTTGCTGTCTTGATAAAAATGCAAGACAGCATATGCAGAAACCGTGCAGAAACCCCATTCACATGGTAATTCCTTTGTATCTGAATAATTTCTTTTCAGGTGCCTGAATGAATACAAGGCTAGTGGGAGGATTTTGAACATCCTATTCCTCCAGTTTGTTCATGGCTATGTTTAGCATCTAGCTGATTTTGAAGATCAAACACCACCTCTTTGTCTGAGTACTCAAAAATAAAAGGTTGGCTCGCTGGTTCCAATCCAGGCCAAGTATGTCTGAATAATGTCTGTTTAGATAACATGACCTCAAATTAAATTAATCAAAACCTACATTTTACTTGATCACAGGAAATGGCATTGTCTAAAAATGATGATAATAATAATAAAAGTGGGGACATTATTTCCAGGCGTGACTAACAACAAAAACAGAAGACTGCGAACTGAGTTCATTGATCTTTCATCAGACAAAAACCCCGTGCAAGAAACCAACAAACTGAACAAATTCCAAGTCAAGGGAGCTTCTCATGCTGTGGTGAATAAAACTGACCACAAAGCTTGCAATATAAGTTGAGGGTGGCATGTGGGTTTAGCTTTTGGTATTAGGTGGTTTGGGAAAGCTCCTTTGTTGGATTTTCCCAGTCCTACCATTTTATGCCTGCTTTTTCAGTGTTGCTGGACACCAGCAGTGCACTTTGATTTGAATGGTATCTTTGACAGCAGACAGCTGGAGTGAATCTGGCCCAGCTCTGAGACAAATCTGTTCTTCTATAAAGAACAGCTCACTATAATTTGGCCTGGAAGTACTGATAAGATAGAATAACCTTCTGCTCCCTGTGTGGGAATGAGTTCAATTTATATCCAATGTTAGAGAGGAAGTAACAATTAATCATTTGTGTGTGGTCAGTGCCTAATCTTTCTGAATCTAATAAAATGCTGATTCTTACCACTAATAAGGCAAAAAATAGCAACAGTCTTTATTTCATTGTATGCATTGTGAATTGAGACAATATGAATCGTAATCACTAAACACAACAGAACAAGGCAAAGTCTAACTGAACATAGAATGATAGGCTTAGCAATGACCGCCAGTCATGATGGCTATACACTGCCTCTAGGACGAGGTGGTCAACTTTGGCAGTTCCAGAAGCAACTTTTCTGCCCCCATGACTCTGAGCAGGAATGGGGGGGGGATATGAGCCATCAAATCATCCCATATATTTACAAAACAGAAATGTCTGGATGTGCACTCCTGGTTTTGACAAATGAGAGGGAGCATATTAAACAATAAAGCTACAATTTTTTTTGAAGTGGCAACAATTCTTTTAAAAAGTGAATGACAACTCCCGGGGTCTGCTGAGAGCGGCAATTTGCCATTCCTTTTCCTAGAAAAATGGTGCTTTGGGAAAATCTGGAGGGAGTAATCGGCTTGAAAAACAGCTTTTGGGTGTCACATGCATCCCCAAGGCTCTGTCTATCCAAAGGGTGCCCACCACTGCTCCAGGATCTATTGCTTCACTGCTCCAGAATCACAACCAATATGCTTTCAATACCAGTTACCATAAAACATAAGAAGGACGGTGCTTTTGCGATCACTTTCTGCTTGTGGGTTTTCCATGGGCATGTGGGAACAGAATGCTGGGCTGTGTAGGTCTTTGGTCTGTTCCAGCAGAGTTCTTCTCATGTTGATTGAGATCAAACTAATATACAAATAACACATTTTTCACTGTATTATGCCACATAAATCTTGGGAAGTATTATTTAGATACTGTGTGTTATTGTACCTTATTTCTGTAAGAAACCAGTGCCATGTCACATTTATTGGAGTGTACACAAGATATCACAAAGGTTGCATACTGCAGAGTTTGGTTCAATAATAAGATAGTTCAACCAGCATAAAGATAAACAATGAATTGAGATGGAGAAATATCTTCTGCTTTTTTGTATGTTTTTTTAAAAAATCAGTCATGTGGTTTGTTTCTAAAATGGCCTTTTGGGTAGCTCTGCAGGTGCAGGGTTGCATAATACAGAACCTTCACATAGCATTTCCCCTAATTACTCAGAACATTTTATGTCCATTCCTTCAGTAGTTTTATCAATAAACATTTAAACATGCCTTTATTATTGCCGTCCACATACAGATGGGAAAGTAAGAAATCATGGATTTTCAAAGCTCAGCTACTGATTTCATGGCTGAGGAGAGATTTGAACTGGGGATTTGGTGTCCACAGATCATTCTTTCAATTGCTATGTTATATTAATTCATTGAAGCAGTGGTTCTCAGTCTTAGTCATCTCTCATTACATTTTCTCAGTAGGCAGCTACTGAGTTACAGTTACTACAGTTACTTAGCTACTGGCTCTGGAGGAATGGATCAATCTGTTGTTGTTGTTTTTGTTGTTGTTGTTGTTGTTATTTTGCCTCCTTCCATAAGTCTCTGTGTGAATCTAGCAAGCAAACAGGAAGGACCCCATTTTTTGGTAAACCTGTAACCATGGGTGGTGGTAGGAGGCCCAGCCATCTCAATCATCTCTCTGGCTTCCCTCATCAGAACGAGAAAGGACTGACCATTGATTTAACCAAACTGTTATTGCCCTGATAGTGCAGTAGGGTATCCAGAGAAGAACTATCCCAGGCCGTGAGGTTTCAGTACCAAACCTAAGCCTAAACCTAAGAATGGTCTTCCATGATGTCGCAAGGGACAGAACCAGGCGATGATAGAAGGTTGATTTTACAAGGGGAAGTTCCTTGTGATGTCCTTAAATACAAGTTAAGCATCAACCACAATTACACAGTCTCTCATCCAAATACAAAATGTTTAGTCTGATAATTGAGGAATACACTCACGTACTTTTCAAGGTAGTGGTCTTACCCTGAGATTCCTTCCCCTACTCTCAAGACTGGAAAAAACTGTCCTGGCCTTGAGGCTCAGAAGCAGGTCTGAGATCTGGAAACCTACTATACACATAGTTATTTTCCAGTGTACCCTTCAACATTTCACAGATCAAAACCAAGACTCGTGTGAACAAGTGGCATTAGAGTGAGGTCAAGATGGACAATGGAAGAACAGACAAACTGGGAGAGGTTGCAGTGGTTTGCTTTCTCCTGAGTTTGCAGGGAAAGTCAAGATTCTGCTTTCTCCTGTCCTGTGCCCCTCTGCTGAGTTAACTGAGTGCAAACTATCTTTGCCTTTGAACTCAGTTTGCTGCAACTGAAGTGAGCAGACTTTGAAAGGGGGAAATGGGAAGAGGAGCAAGAAAATAGGACATTTTAAAAGCAAGTGAAAATGGGATGACAGAGAATTAATCAGTACTGTACCTGCCAAATTGGGAGAGTTGGACAGTATGGACATTTCTGCGTGGCATCACTGTCCCCCTATGGGGACACGTTGGCAGCGGTCTGTGAGTCATGCTTTCACATGATGTCATTGCAGTCCCAATGTCAACGCATCCCCACCCATTGTGATTGTGGGATATTCCATTGATGTAAAAAATCTGGGATGTTTCTGTCACTGGTGACCATGCAGAATGGATGAAAGTGCAATCTAGGTGCTTCCTTCCCCAGTACTGCATGGGAAAGAAGCTGGCTGCAGTGCAGAAGGAAGGTGCGTGTCACTCACGCTCCCATCCACAGGCAGCCAGGCTGGTACAGAGGAGAGCATTGGGGACAAGCTCCTATCCCAGCAAAGGCGCTGCCAGGATGATGCCAGGACCATGACGAAAAAGGTAAGGTGCAGAAATTGACCTATGAAAATATGGATTGTAGAACCTATGTAATGACATATTCACATGTATTGTTCCTTGCTTACTTTTCATTTTCTATTAGACCCACACGACTTTAATTCAAAATTTATTTTCACACATCTGCTACTTCGGTCTCCAATATAGCCTTGAAAAGATACTTTAGATCTTTTTCCGACTGAGCCACATTTGGATCTGTGCATCCCAAATACAGTTTCCTAAAACAATGGCCAGAGCTAACTTCAGAAAGTAGCTTACTGCTTCCTAACCCAGCTCCCATGATCTTTTTGTTTTTCCTAGCAATTTGCAGATAGAAGCTTCCTAACAAAATATGTCACAGGACTGCTTCTTCCTCTAGGTGGCTGTTTTGATTATTTCATTCCTTTAAGGCTTGCAGAAAGGAATTTGTTTATATTGATTTCCAAAGCCAGGAAATTACTTCCTCTTTTTCCCTCTAAAGCAGCAGATCCACTGATATACAAAAAGAGAAGGTGAAATTTTGACACGAAAGATAAATGTATATGAAGAAAATTATTTCTATTCAAAGTGAGTTAACTGGCAATACAAGAAATGAAGAAACAAGCCTGTTTGGATAGTATGTCAGAAATCCCAGTCATAAATTGTCCAGTTAGAAAGGAAGTGCTGAGATCAATACATTTACATCCAGAATCCATTACGCATGTTCCGTTTCTGATTTTTTAAAAAATCTTTTAAAGAAAGCATCCTATTTCATGTATTAATATATTTCTCACTTGGTATTCTGTTGTTTATGGATGACTGTGCATTCAGATTGTCAAACACACCCAACTGGAGAAATAACCATGCTTCGTTCTGTATAATTGGGCCTACCACATTGTAAGATGCCCGCAGATGCTGTGTTAGTCAGTAAGCACATTACTAGCCAAGATGAATTATATATGAGGATATGGTTTTAGCAGTTGAGGCATTGTGGTGGGATGTAGTTCTTTGGCTCTCCATCCCTGTGCACATAAAAAAGGAAGAGATTATATTTAAATATCATATCCCATGGTTTACTGTGGCTTAGGGTTTTACATGGTTTTTTATTTCATTTCATTTCTGTACTTTGAATACTTGTGGATTACTGCATTTCGGGACTGGTCTGGCAAAGGCTTGTTTTAAAGCTGGCTGTGTAAGATTTCCTAAGCCACAGTCTGAGGAGAAATGCATTAAGTGTAACAAACAGGCTTTTTAAAATCTTTGAATACCACGATCACTAATCAGATTGAACAAGACTAGGCCCCAATCCAAAGAACTGAAGTACAAGCAATTTGCTGTGCAGTGGGGCTTCTGAGATGATTTTCCTCATTTCAGAAGCAATAACCATGTCAGAGGACATGTTCAGAGGACCACTGAAACTTGGAAGAATTCCAGAAGTTACCTGTTTGATGAAAGGAACAGCTGCTGGCAATGGGTGAGGGCAAAGCTTTGGTGTGTTGAATAAAGAACCTTGCACATGTCTCTAAAATGCTGTTTGGAGCATGGCAGGAAGCTCCAAACAGTATTTAAATGTAAACAGCTTTACCCAAAGTGACAGCTACTACTAGATTTTCTGCTTCCAAATGCGAGAAAATTAATGTGCCAAAAAAGTGCCTACTATTTAAAGGCGTCTTGCTCCAGACATTTTTAACAACTGAGATTTGCAGTGGGTAGACCACTGAAGTGTCTCGTCATTAAATTATGAACTGTACATTAGAAACAGATGTAGCACTGGAAGCCTTGCATGACAGCGCACTCTTCAAGAGTTGGCAGTTATGTTCCTGCTGAAAGAGGAATGTGAAGCATGACTAACAGACTGGCTATTCCCCTTAGGATATGTCAGTTTTGGGTGCTGAGATCAGTGTGCCTCAGTGTCACAATGCCACCTATTCCAAAGGGTACCATTTGAAATACCTTATATCTCTTGAACTCAGTAAACTACACGTGCCATTTAATATGAATATGATGTATAGTATTTAATATGTTAATATTAACACATTGTAAAATATTTAAAAGAGGGAAGTTGTGTTTGCTTGTTTTTAGATATAAACTTTCTCCAATTAGATTGTTAAGCAATTTGTAAAGCCAGTTACCACAGAGAGGGCAAAACCTGGAGACAGAAACCTTGTGCCCCATTCAGTGGAATGAGCATGAAAGACTCAAAATACAGAAGGCCAAGCTGATCATCTTATCAAAAAGTAAAGGGAAACATTTTATCATGAAAATTGGGATAAGGAGGATATGACCCTTAAGCCAAGAGTTTAAAATTAAGTAACTATATTAAGTAACAAATTGGACTCACACCAACAGTTTCTCTTTGGTCAGTGGACCAAAGTCCTTCTGAAAAGAATTTGCCCTATCAATGCCTTATTGAAGTGGTTTTTAATCTGGAGTCCACAGGGTCCTCATGGGGGGGGTCCAAATGCCTTCTAATGGACACCAACAGCAGCAGCAGCAACAAGGACAAAGTGGAGGGGGAGTGCTGAAACTGCTCCCTTGTTTGAAATTAGGGAGCAGTTTGGGCACATCCATACACCTGCTGCCATGTCTCTTTCATCAGCAATGTGGCAGCAGGGGTTTGGGCACTGATGGGTGTAGTGACAAATATGTGCACACCCAAACTGCTCCCTTGCTTGCAAATAAGGAATTAGCTTTGGTGCCTGCACACACACACCAGTGATGAAAGGGACATGGCAGCAGGCATGTGCATGTACCCAAACTATGATCTTGGAGACCAGGGTTTGAATCTGCACTTGACCATGGAAACCCAATGAGTGACCCTGGGCAAGTTCCATTCTTTCAGTCTCAAAGGAGGGCAAAGACAAACCCACTTTGAACACATCTTCCTAAAAACAACAACCCTGTGATAAGTTCACAGTAGGATCACTGTAAGTCAGAAATGACTTGAAAGTACAAACAAACATAACAAGGATCATTAAGCTGCTTACTCATTTTTCCCTCTGAAAGATCCTGAGGTTCCAGTGCTTAAGAGTGTTCAAGTGGAGCGTTCAGGCTAAATCTGCCTTTTTGGACTATGCCACTGATCATGAGTTGGGACCCTAGGTAACCAGATTATGATAAGGGAGACTTCCCAGCAGATATAGGTTAGCTGACAAATGGCAAAGAACCTTTAATCCCTTAGACTAAAGAGATGGGGGGTACCACACCTGCTTCAATGTGCCTGCATGCCTTTCTGTAGTCTTCTGAAGCTGAAGACAAATGAGGGACAAATGAAGCTATGCCTACATTTGGAATCCTCCAGCATAGAAGGAGAAGCCAGATAGTTTCACAAATGTTACAACTAGATGATAAGCTCAGTATGAGTTCAGATTTGGCTATGGGGCAGAGAAAGTTTTGGTAATCTTAATGGATGACCTGTATTGAGAAGCAGACAAGGGGAGTGTATCCTTTTTGGTTCTGCAGGACCCCTCAGCCACTTTCAGTACTATTGACCATGGTATCATTCTGAGCCACCTTGAAACGATGGGACTTGAAGACAACATTTTACAGTGGTTCCATTCCTTCATCAAAGGTCAAACTTAGAAGGCTATGGTGAGGGACTTCTGTTTGACCCCTGGCCACCGGCGTGTGGAATCCCTCAGAGATTGATTCTGTCCCCATGCTGTTTAACATATATATGAAACAACTGGTAGAGGTCATCTAGGGTTTGATGATCTGGTGCAACCAATATGCAGATGGCATCCAACTCTATTACTTCTTTCCACATCAATTGGAGGAAGCTGTTTTAGTCCTAAAACAGTGTCTGTCATCAGTAATCAACTGAATGAGGATGAGGAAATTGAAACTTATTCCAGACAAGGCAGAGGTGCTCCTGTCAGTCAAAAGACAGATCAAGGAACAAGGATTCAGCCTTCACTGGATGTCCTTGCATTTTTCCTGAAGATGGAAGTCCAGATCTTGGGTGTACTCCTAGATTTAACCCAGAGCCTGGAAGCTCAGGATTCTTTGGCGGCACAGTTAAGTCTCATGCATCAATTACAAAATGTTGGATCTGGTGACAGTGACATATGCCCATAACTCTGTGTGGGGCTGCCTTTGATGAGTGTTCAGAAACTCCAAATAGCTGTAGACAGATTGTTAACTGAGGCTGGCTACTGGGCGCAAACAACTCCCTTGTTGCAATAGCTCCACTGACTGCTGTTTCGTATCCAGGCACAAATCAAAATGCTGGTTATGACCTATTTAGTTTTGTATGGTTAACTGAAGGACTGTATTTTTTGTATATGAGATGGGCCATGTTTTGATACCTTCTGGGAAGGACCTTCTCTTTCACCCACCACCCTCCCAGGTAGATCTCGTGGGAACACAGGAGAGGGCCTTCTCAGTGGTTGCTCTCATGCTCTGAAACTACATCTCTAGGGAGGTTAGACTGGCACAGCCTACCTCTCAGCAGGCAGGTGAATATCTTTTTATTTCATGAAACCCTTGAAAGTTGATTGATCAAGAGTAACAGGCATTGCATAATGTGCTGAATTGTGTTTTTTTTTGGGGGGGGGTTGGCCAATTGTTTTAATTGGTTTTAAAATTTGTGGAATAGCCTATGTTTGTTTGTACATTTTTAACTTCCATATGCTGTGAATTTTTAGCTATGGTCATTTCCGTATCTTACCCATCTCTGTCATTGTCTGTCACAATTCCAGCAGTGCCACTGTTGGGATGGGAACGTGATGCAAATACTCACCTCCACACCCAGCCAGCTACCTGCAAAAGGGTAGCACAAGTGACACACACCTTCTTCCACAGTGGCCACTTCCTGTGCTGCACTGGGGAAGGAAGTGCCTAAAACATGCTTCCTTCTCTTTCCGCATGGCTGCTGGCATTGTGAGCATTGCATGATTGGGGGCCATTACCAGATTTTTTCCCAGTAATGGAATATCCTGCAATCGTGACAGATGGGGACTTGTTGACAGTGGACCATGACAATGTTGTGCAAAAGCTTGACTTGTGGATTGGCAGCACCATGTCCCCATTATGGGAGAGTAACATCATGTGGAATAGCCTATGTTTGTTTTATCTGTTGTAAGTCATTTGAGAGAACTAGTGTAATGTAGTGGTTTAAGCATTGAACTATGACCCTAGAGACCAGATTTCAGTTCTCCGCTTCGCCATGGAACCATCCCTTGCTGCATCGCACACTGTCCATTCAAGAAAACCCTGTGATAGGTTTGCCTTAGAGTCACCCTAAGTCAGAAATTATTTGAAGGCATGCAGCAACAACAACAACAACATCAGCTTGAGTCTTGGATATGATGATGGTGGTGATGGTGATAATGATAATCATGATATCATTTGATATAATTAAAGCTTTAAACAGTTCATAGATTAAACAACGTAAAAGAATTCAAAAATAATTTTAAAAGAATAACAAACACTTAAAAAATCCTGGCAACACAAAATACAGAGCTGTAATCATTAGTTGGAGAACACTTACATCACTTATCTGGAATAGGCCTGTTTTAATCAGTGGTTCTTACTTCCAAATACATATGGACAGAAATGAGTTATAAGTAGTGCTTCAGAAATTATTGCTTAAAGAAAATATTAAGATAATCAATTTTATCCTAATACGGTAATGATATCCAAATGAAGAAGGTTCATATAGGTTTGGAATTAGTAAAATTGTAGCTCTATCTCAAAACATGCATGTCTTCCCACAGAGGCAATGAAGCATTAGTTTATACACTTTTCCTCCTTGCTTCTCAACATGAAGAGCATAATTACTCATTGCTATGAGTTTTAGCACTGCAGGTGGTAAAATTAAGACATGCTGTGCAGTCATTTCTATATTGCATCAAGGGAGCCACATACTATAGAAATGAATACAGTTCATATAACTAATTTAGTTGAATATAAAAAGGCATTTGTATAAGGAAATTTGCAGTTGCAAGCAATTTGGAAGTCTTAAATCATCTACTATTCTATTTTTGTTACTTAAATTTGTGGAAATGATTAAATGTACTCCTTTCTCTTCAACCGTGTTTGATGATATAAACATAGGGAGAACTTTCAGCTAGCTGTTAATAAACGTTTGAAGGCTTTTGTTTTAAATAATGATGGCTGCCAGTTTGGATAGTTTGGAAAGATGATTAGACAGATTCATGGAGGACTGGGCTATTAGTGGCTACCACTCATGATGGATGCAGTCCAATATTAGAAACAGCATGCCTCTGCATACCATTTTCTGGGGAGCACAAATAGGAGGGTGCTGTTGTATTCATATTCTGCTTGTGGACTTCTCCTAGAAAACGATTTTGCCACTCTGGGAATAGAATGATAAATAGGTAGGCCTTTGGTCTGGTCTTTCATGGTTCTTCTCATGTTCTTAAGTAGTCTATGGCCCTTTCGGCAGGATCCTGGATCCTGGTGGTGTTCCTCAGGGATCCCAAGAAGGCCTCTCCTGGGAGGGTAGTATGACAGGAGCACTCCCCTCTGCACTGGCTGCCTGCTGGGATGGAGGAGGTGCGATGCTCATGCCTCATCCTTCCGCAGCATAGTCAGGCACTGTCCCAGGCTGCACTGGGGCAGGAAGCATGACCACTGCACTTCCTGATCCTCTGCAGCTCAGGTAAGTGCATGAGGGCTGTGGGAGGGCTGTGTGATCACCCATCAATGATCTGCAGCCAATTGCACTGTCTGGGGATGGGAGAATGATGGGACATGGATGACATCTTGCATAAGCATTGTCTGGGACCCTTTCTTCTCCTGTCCCCAATGTGGGATGCTGATCCCCTGCAGAAAGAGCCTATGGCCATTACAAAGCACATTACCTGATTTGTAAAACTTTTTTTTAAGAAGTATTGAATTTAAGAAAAAATGTATATCTGGTAGAACTCTACTTCTCTAGCAGGAAAACTAGCATTCTCAAGTAGGGCTCTTTTTGCACTGTACCTTTTTGCGCGAGGGGGAGGGCGTCTCACACGAGAAGCCTCCTCCGGGACGCCGCCACTTCCCCCCTCGTTCCTTCCAGAGGCGCTTCCTGCTGGCGAGTCCGTCACGCTAGTGCCCCACCCCTTCCTTCTGCAGGACACCATGGGAGCTGTAGGCTCCATGAGGGGAAGGAAGCGCGACCCGGCCGCCTTGCGACGCTCCGCACAGCAGGTAAGTGCGTGTGGGCGCTGCGAGCGTTGCGTGACCGCGGGTGATTTTCGGCTTTAAGCCGAAAATCAAAAAATACGCCCAGGCGCCGCGTCAGCCTCGTGAGCGCCGCGCAAGTGGGGTGCGTTGTGCGGTGCGACGCTCCCATTTGTGCGGCGCTCAAGGGGCGCTTGCGTGAGAAAAAATGAATGCGAAAAGGGTATCTGTGAGGATGACTGAGAGATGGATTACTTTTCTCCCTGCTGTTCAGATGTACTTTATGTGTCCATGTTGGAAAATTAAGCATTCCTTCTCACCTCTCTTTCATTGCCATTAGAGCAATTGGGTATTTTAGATAGTATAAGGCTTCCTCCATATCTGTACCTGTTCTGAGTTCTTTAACTCTGGTTTCCCCATTTGCTTTTCTGTTTGTTGCAAAGCATGGTCATAAATACTTTGTGTATCCAAGCAATCAGACCATGTGATTCCTGAAGCTTCCAGGGTCAGTGGTCATATAAAAACTCCCCCCTTCTCTGTCAATTTCATCTTTGCCTCTTTCTCTCCTTTGTTCTCAACTTCAAGATGGTGAGTTAAAGTTTTAAGCACACTGAAGCTCTTCCTTTTACCTAATCTTTCCATTAGTTAGTTAGGTACTTCAAGTGCATGCACATTCTAAAAGCAATTAGTAAAGTTCTTTAGTTTGCAGCTTGATGCTGACTGCTTGTATTTACTTCAGTCAGTCTCAGCAAAGGAGATACCTAAGACTGAGGCACTTCTGCTAAACGTGGCTGAGAGAGGCTGCTTCCAGTCATCATACTTTTCCCCCCAAAGGGCTAACCCTTTCTCAAGTATATACTCCTTTTTCTCACAGTGCATAAATCCTGGATAGAGAAAAATGATCTTGATTTTCACTCAGCCTGCTCCACAAATTCAGATGCGGAGGTCTTTCCTTCATGTTCCAACTGTCACTGCTGTGGCTTTGGTGGGAGAGAAGAGCAGCCAGGCACACCCATCATGCCTGGGTGCAAGTGGCTAGAATGAGCCTCTCCCTCTATTCCAACTTGCACTGCTGTGGCCTTTGAGGGAGAAGGAGTACAACCAGGAATTGCTGAACCCAATTCCCACCCTAGTACCCCACGTTCCCTGTGTGTGGATTCCTATTTATATTGCAAGCCTGAGTGGAGGGAACTGTCAAACTAAGTCACTATAAGCTGCTTTATGAACCTTTGTGGTTGAGTATAGATCATCTAAATAAATAAATGGAACAGTAGAGGCAGTTGTGTGGACAATATTGAATTCCTGTATCTCACAGATTGTGTGGGGAACCAACTTTTTAACATGAATTATTTTCTGAGAAGTCTGTTTCCTTTAAAGGTCATTCATTGTGATGCTGTATCAAATGCCTTAGATTCTTTACAATTTCCTTTAAACTGCACCTTGCATTTGTGGATCAAGAATAATAGTTATAACAGTATGGACTCTTTTTCTGATCTGCTTAGAGCAGAAGTGGAGGTCTATGGGACCACAAACACGCATAGACCGGGAACCTTAATGGATCACATCCTTTGTAATGGATCACACTCCTGTAGCCACTAACACCTTCTTTTTGACATAAAGTTGCCCTTGCACCATCTTGAACTATGGTTTTGCCGCTAGATCTATTTTAGGTTATACTGATCCCTGTAATCTATAGAAAGTATAAGGTGTCATTTTACATCAAAGGGGGGAAATGGGGATGGGATTGAGAGGACTGCAGTGGGGTCTGGGAGGTGACATGGAGCTCATGGGTCCATTTTGCCTCTCCTGGCTTAAAGGAATTATATTCAGGGTTCATTGAAGCTTACGCAGTGCTGCAACAACTGCATCTGTTAAATCCTTTACTGACTGCTGGAAACATGAACTTTCTCTCCTCTCTGTTGTAGCTATTAGCTGATGCTGTGCCTCTGTCTACTTCTTCCATAGCTTCTTGCTCACTCTTAGAGATCCATTACTGTCATTCATGCAAGTTGTCTCTCCTGATGCTCTAATGGTGGGCCCAGCATAGCTATGTGAAGGGAAGGAAAAGTGAGCATGTGCACACCCAGAAGTAGGAAGAGGGAAAGAGCAAGTAAAGGTGAACAAGCTTCCATACATATATTTGTGTATGTAAATATGTGAGTGTGCAGCAGTCTGAGGAAGAGACTGAAAGCTGAACAGAGCTGGGTTTGCCAAACAGCTAGACAGGTAACATCATGGGATCTGTGGCAGTGAAGGAACTTGAAAGTGATGACAGACTCTCTGGGCTGCTACTTCCTATGGAAATTAGCTACATTAATTCCTCACAGCTAGCTTCCATGGAGCATCCTAGGAACGATACTACATTGGGGCAGGAGAGATAGAAATAAGGACTGATGGGAAATATAAGCAGCAGCTGTTGAGAGGAGCTCCTCTCAATGATTGGTGGGGGGCACAAACTGACTGTATAGATAGGAGCATATCAGACTGTTCTGCAGTGGTAGTTTCTTGATCTCAGTAAGGGGAAAGGAGTGGAGACGAGAGGAAGGAAGTGTGATCTTGTCTTTCCCTGTAAACTCAGGCAAAGGGAAATTGTTGGAGCCTCTCCTAGCTTGTGTATACTTCCTCTTTAATTACTTTTTCCATCTTGACCACATTCTAATATTGACACATGTATCCAGATTTCCATCTACAAAATGTTGGAGGATATGCAGAAGACATCCATGGTGGTATGACTGCCTTACAGCATAGGGCCTAACAGTACAGTTTTGTTTTCAACTTGGGGAACTCACAGTTTGTGAACTTCTGCCGTTCCTGTACAATTTTCGCATGCATTAAAGGGTATTATCAGGAGAACTGAGTAAAATGGATACAAGAAACTTTCAAGCTGTTGCCATGAAACTGTCTGAAAGATCTGAGGTAAAATACAGGAATGGGCCCAGCTAGCAGATGGCTGTCACTAATGAGTTTGGGTCAAGCAAGTCCTCCTTCTCCAATCAATATGAGGTCCACTCTCTAAGCAATCCAAATGGTAGCATCTAACTTATACTGTGTTCATTTTTCTTCATGATAAAGTAGTGAAATAATTGGAGGAGAAGGATGAGGTAGCTAGTTTAACACTTTAATCAAGACTCAAAGCATATAGGAACCTCTCCCATAGTTAATGAAATCTTTAGCCCATAAACATTATCCACTTACATTTGCAGTCAACAACATTAGATTTATAGGTGTTTTTCATTACTGCAATGATTTCATTACAAATCATTCACGTACCAATTTACGCTCAACTAAGAATTCCTTCCTTCCTTCCTTCCTTCCTTCCTTCCTTCCTTCCTTCCTTCCTTCCTGGACCTTATTTTCTGTAACACGCCTCTATATAATTAATTAAAAGCAGAGCAGCTTTGTGTTCACCACAGAAAGAGGAATAAGTGGCCATTTTGTCTCGATTTTAACTCAAATCTGTCAGGCTGCTGAATAAAATTAATTGTCTTGTATTTTACAATGGAAGAGATGAAGCACAACAGCTCACATAAACAGGCTGTAATGGTAATAGCCAATTTAAAGGTTCATTAACAAATACCAGTGCTAGCACTGTAAGCATTGGCTTCTTATTACCCAGATGCAAAATGACAGAAATTAAACATTCAAAGAAAGTGATTCCTAAGTACCAAAACAAAACAGAAGGGGAGTTAAATGACAAAGCTCTGTTTTGGAGTTTAGGGAATATGCAGACTACTGGTGCATACATATGATACAACTAATGAAATTTTTGACCTGTCTAAAAGATCTGTACAATAGAAGGGAATTGGTCAAAGGAAATAACCATAATTTGTACCCATTGCAGAAATCGAAAATGCTATTGTTAAGGTATTGATTATATTCTTAAAGTTATAATAAAGTGATGTTAAACAACCTATACCCCCAATGGAGTCAGAGATGGAACAATCTGTCAGTTCCACTTTCAGATGAATTTATTTTAAATAATAATAACTGTAATACTAATAATAACAACCACCACCACCTGAGGTTCTTTTGGTTGTTGTAGTGTCCCTTCAAGCTGTTTTTGACTTATGGTGATGCTAAGGCAAGCCTATCATGGGTCATTTCTGCTCTACACTGTTATAGTGCTATTATTCCACTTTCAACCTCCTATAATCCTGGGGCTTGCAGTTTAGGGAGAGGCATTAGGGAGAAGTTTATTTTGGAACCTTTGTAAACTACAAACCCCAGAATTCCATGGGATGTTGAAAGTGGAATGATAGCACTATAACAGTGCAGTGCGGAAATGCCCATGGTATTTCTGGGCAGTGAGTATATGTGATGTGCCCAAGGTCAGCCAATGGGTTTCCATGACCAAGTTGGTAATTTTTTGGTCCTGTATGTAAATAATAGCAATAGTAATAGCATTTATTTCTATACCGCTTATCAACTGAGTGTTATCTAAGCGGTTTACAATGTATTTTAGCTAATTGCCCCCAACAAGCTGGGTACTCATTTTACCGACCTGCAGAAAGATGGAAGGCTGAGTCAACCTTGGAGTCCGGCAGGATCGAACTCACAACCTTGTAGCTTGCAGTACTGGCATTTAACCACTGCGCCACCAGGGCATGTGTGAATTTTAATAGACTCTCCAATGATTAGATGAAATACCTCCCATTTGTGTTTGCAAAGGTCAAATTCAGCAGCCACAGCTATTCTTAGCATGAAGGTAGCCATAATGTATCCATCTGCCATATAGATGTTAAACATGAGAAGCCTGGTGAAAAAAGAAGAAGTGGCAACACTAACCTAATACTAATATATTTGAATAGATCGTGGAAGTGTTTTGAAAGTTGAGGACTCAACTGGCAAACAGCACCTGGATATACCAATCTATTAGTTATGGTTTCTCTCCGCACACATTCTTAAAAACAAAAACCCTTGTGTGCTTTCCATCCCAAATACAAAATCATTTCCACACAACAGAAACAAAATTCCCACCCAAGCCCAAAGGGAGACCTAAAGATCCATGGTTTCTTCAATAATTGCTGTTGCAAATAGGAGCTAGGAAGAAACGTGTGCCAGAAGTAAGTGGAATTAGCTGAATCCCAAAGTCAGCTCTGTAAAAATAAGCCTGTACCAATTTTATATGGGCCAGAGATGGGAGGCTATCTTTTCAACCTTTTTGTCATTTTGGATCATTTTCATGGTTCCGGTCATTTTGAGAACTTAGTTTATGAGTGGATTATTACAATTTTCATAATATATTTTATGAAAATTATATTTATTAGTTATGTTTCTAGCTTCCTTTTTCTCACATGACTTCAGAATAATATGCTTTATTCTTTGGAGCTTCTTTATTGTCTTTCCAGTATTTGGTAAACACGTTCCATTTTATTTGAGGATGCTAAGAATTTGTCATTTGCTGTTCCACAGATGTTTCTTGGCTGCTTAGCAAAGCAATCTTGTTATCAACAAATATCAGTTCTACAGTGTGTCACTAAAAGAAGTCACTTTGACCCACAACCAGCTTCTCTACCTTCCTCCAAAGTTACATGGGTATCTGCTGTCTTCCTTGTTAATCTGTCAGGGCTACTGTAGGCCACACAGAATTCCATGGCTCTTTAGGTTTGGCAGGTCTAGACTAACAGTAACTTGGTCCCTTTTCGCACCTTACCTTGTCGCGGCAGTGGGGAGCGGTGCTCGCGCGAGCAGCCACTCACACAAGCTGCTCACGACAGCCCTTCTTGCCTCCCGCATCGGCTTCCTCATAGCGTGACCATCACACTCGCGCCCCGCCCCTTCCTTCCGCAGCGCAGTCTGGGAGCTGTAGGCTGCACTGGAGGAAGGAAGTGCGACCGCCCCGGCTCGCCGAAGCACCGCACGCAGGTAAATGCTCGAGGGTGCCATGAGCATTGCGCGAGCATGGAGTATTTTCGGCTTACAGCCAAAAATAAAAAAATGCGTGCTCACTCCGCTTCAACTTTGTGAGCGTCGCGCGAGTGGGAGTGCGTCATACAGAGCGATGCTCCCACTCATGCGACGCTCAAGGGGCGCTCGTGCAAAAAAAAAGCATGTGAAAAGGGCCTTGGAAGTGTTGAGGGCTACTCTCATAGATACTAGAGAATCATAGGCTGTATATTATATAGACTGTATGTTAGAGGATAGCTAATCCAAATACCTGCTCAATGAGCATTTAACCACATGCCTAAAATATGCCTTGGGAAAGGAAATCCCACCATATCCTGATTAAGATTTTAAAGAGTACTCTCAAATGTTCATGTCCTCAAGGAAAGGTGTTATGCCACATGGCATAAAAAAAAAGTCGATCACCGTGGGGTTGTTTTTTGTTTTTTTTTCAACTTTGCATTTTGGAAAATTCTTTTGGAAAAACAATTGAGCAAAAATTTATTTTTCAGAGGAAAGCAATATTTTCTGTGCAGGAATATTAGATTTTTAATGTGCAGGATGCTCAGCAATGTTCACTTGAACTTGATGCAAATGAAATCTTTTTGCATCAAGTTCAAAGACACAAAAAATAATTGAAAAATGTGCAAAACCCCATATAATCTCACTTAGCAGGCACACACAAAAAAATGAACTTAACTTTTCTTGTATGCAAGAATGAAATTAGTGAAGATTTACATTCTTAGTCCCGAGGTGCACCATTCTACTGTTGAACAGCTTAAACATTTGTTTTTAAATTATAGTAAGTCTTTATGGAAAGCAAGCGTAGTATAGCAGACTACATTGGGCATTGGACTACAACCCTGGAGATCAAGGTTAGATTCCCTGCTCATCCATGGAAACCCACTGGGTGACCATGGATGCATCACACATACTTAGCATAAGAAACACACTGATAAGCCTGCCTTGGGGTTACCATAAGTCAGAAATGACTTGAAGGCACACAACAACAACGAGCCTGTTTGGGTCCCCATGCAGGGGAAAAGGTGGAATATAAACAAAACAAAACCAATAAAACAGAACAAAACAATAAAATACTATTAGGAGGTGTTTTTTTTTTAAAAAAAACAACAACAATCAAATTTACTATTTAACCTTCTGGAGCAACAGAGAACATGTTTGCACCATCTTCTGAGTTACCATGCTCTGTATATTTCACTGGTGGGGTGGGTAAAGTGGAGTCCATAGGCCATATGCAGTCCCTGGGCACCCCCACACTAGTGTCTTAAATTTCCCCACCCCCATTTGAAAAAGTGCAATTTTTGATCAAATTTTGTCTCCAAATCATGTCTAAATGCATGAAAAAGTGAAAATATCCCATTCCATCCCATCCCATCGCCACCTCCACCCCAGAACTCCACACCACCTCATTTTCCCTCTATAACCCGTCTCAAAATGGTGGTGTTCCATCATGTCCTGTAATCGTTTTGAGAAGGATTGCAGGGGACGTTTAAGGTACAGGGGTGGGCATTTGGCAAGGGTTAGGAGGACTACATTTGATTCTCCACTCCTGGAGGCCCTTGGAAATCTGCATCTCCCAGCTGGGAACCCAGCCCTGAAGAATTGCAAAAAAATTGCCTTCAACCATCCTTCAATATCCCCCAATAGAGCAAGGGGTCAGCTTTACCCTGTTGATGCCCTCTGGGCTGCATTTAGCCCAACAAGGGGCTATTTTATACAGGAAGTGAATGAGAAAGTTGACAAAACCTTTGAGAGGAACAAAAAACAAAACAAAAAACAGGGCAAGGAAGGACCTGCGAGTCTCAAAATGGCTTTAGGAGATCTTTATTTTTCTTTCCTCTAAGGTAATCTGTGTTGTGCCATTTGGTCAAAAATATAATAGAATTGTCTTCCTTTATTTTTAAGGTTCAAGTATTTACTTTTCTAACTTTGAGATTATTTTCATTCCTTTCTTTTTATTCCACTTTCTTTTATCCCTTTTTTAAAAAAAATTATTCTCACATTTCTTTGTCAATCAATTTCGATTCATGTTTCGTGTCCCTTTCTTTATCCCCATTTTGCCCCGCTTTCCAAGTCCTCAATTATTTAAACATTTCCTTAACGGCAGCAACCACCAGTCCACTAATTCTCTGCTCTACTTAATCCTTTCAGAGGCAGGGCTGTCTGTCAACAATGGGGAGAGTACTGAATAAGAGCAGCAGAAAACAGATTGTGAGGGCTTCAGAACCTTTCACTCTCAATACTGTCCAGATGTTTAAATGTTGGACTTGAGTTGAAAAAACACACACCAAGAAGCACATTTGGTACTTTCTCCTGTCCCAAAACATTTTAAATAGTTTGTGTGTGTGTGTGTGTGTGTGTGTATGTGTGTGTGTGTATATATATATATATATATATATATATATATATATATGCGTGTGGGTCTGTGTTTGTGTGTATGATATACGGTAAAATGAAATTGCCTTGGGAAGAATGCTGGAGTGATTAAGGAGTTTGGCGGATGCCTTGTTTTAATCAATCAAGTGTGAAAGTGCTAATGAGAAACCAGTGCCAGCTCTGGGAACCACACATAGGCAAGACAGACAGCAGGAGATTTGAAAGAACAGGTTCTTAAAGCAGGCTAGCTCTTTAGCAGAGCTCTGTGTGTCTGTGTGTGTCAGGTGTGTTTTCAATAAGAGTAAAAAGTACACATGAAAGAAATTCACAGTTGATCTCAACCTTAACTCAAAAATCAAGGAGGAGAGACAGAGAGGAATCTAAGGAGGTATTCGTTCATGTAATAATTATACAACTCCGTCTCCTGGGCGATCTCACCTTTTCTTGCAAAGGAAAAATAAGATAATAGAGTTAGATAGATGTTACCGATAGGTAGTGCAATGCTACCTGAAAGTTGCCCCAGCTGTAAGTTAGCAGCAAGTGAAGAACAAATCTTTGCTGTTGGTAGAAATGCCCTGCTGTCATCAAAACCCTCTTCCACAGCTCAGTGATCTTCTAACTGAACAATCTGTGAATAGAACTGGCTAAGATCTGCCAAAAGACAAGGCAAAAGGTGATGGAGAAGGTAAAGCAAGGGAGACCTGAATTATGCTAAATCCAAACTTTCTCCAGTCCAGAGACACAACCAATATGCAAACACAAATTTAGGTCAGACATAAGCAATTTTCAGCACTCCTAGGCTGCGAAGGGTTGGATTCTGCAGAGCTTCAGCTGGTCACACGTTGGCTCAGGTGGTCTTTAGCAGTTTTGGCCAGTTAGGACTACACTCTAACTGAAAGAAGAATGAATTGTGTGACTGATGTTAAAAATGTCCTCAGGAGTAACTTGGGAGTTTGTTAAGGTAATACATCTTGTTACTCATGGAATTAACAAATGCTTCCACTTTGATCTTTAAAAAAACCCTGTAAGACATCATCAGAAATAAGCAGCTTCTTCAAGTCTGCTTACTTTTCTAACTATCAGATGTGGTGAAGGGAAAGCTCAGCTATTATTTCAGCTGTCTATGAACTTCCAGAGATCATGGGCAGCCAGATTTTGAAGAGCTGGGCTCATAATACATTTCAACCGTTGGTGAGTTTATGCATTATATCCAAACAGTGACTAGATTTTGTTTTGGACAACACTTATCAGAATTCACCAGTCAGCATGGTCAGAAGCTATGGATTCTGGGAGGTGTCATCCAGAAAGCTAACATTTCCAAGTTCTGTGTACAACATGACACTGGCATCCAACTGCCAGTGAAAGAGATTTTTTTCTTCCCTTCTCCTTCCTCTGTAATGTCCCTTGCATTCCCTAAAAACAAACTCTAGAGGGTTTTCCTTATCCATCTAAAGATGATATTGCTAGTTATGGATATAAATCCTTGGTTATTTTATCCTTGCATGTGAGAATGATTAATGCAGGTTTTCTTCCTGCTGTAGGTAAAAACAAATATTCCTCCACAGAATTTTCTCCATTTACAAATGTCTAAAGTGTGGTGCATTTTTATTTTTTGGCGCAATAAGTTATTTTCTGCACAGAAAATAGGGGTGTATGTCTTTCACACACAAAAAAATGTCTTTTTCTCTGTACAATAGTTTCTGTGCAACACATTAGGATTTCAAATACTGGGAGAAAATTGCACAGCATTCTCTGTGATCTATTAGTCTTCCTGGAAGAATTTCTTGACTGTCAAGAAGCCTGTCTTTTGACCAAGAAATACTTAATTACAAATATTCTTTCTATCCCTGTTGCAGATGTGGGGGCAGAAGTGCAAGGAGGAAGTGCAAGGAGCCTGATTCTAGTTATGGGCCCTTTTTGCACATCATTTGTCATGTGAAAGAGGGCCTGAAGCGTTGTGCGATTGTGAGGAGTGATCTGCACAATGCATGCACAATCGCACAATGGTCCAGGGGCTGGCAGGGGCTGATCGCACACCTTTTCATTTTCAGCTTGAAGCTGAAAATGGTGCACGATTGCGCATTGCTCCCAGGCCCCGCGCACACTTACCTGGCGTGCAGAGCCTTTGGAGCCGGGCCAGTCGTGCTTCCTGCCCCAGTGCAGCCTGGGAAAGTCCCAGGCTGCACTGCAGAAGGAAGAGTCGGGGCTCTAGCGCAAGCAGGCAGCTTGTACAGAGCTGAAGGAACCCGGACACGAGAGCCTCTCGCCGGAGGCTGCTTGCGCGATCCCTGCACCCCAGTGCCAGAACAAGGTAAGGTGTGGAAAGGGCCATGGAAGAAGTCTGTTTGCAGAAACATTTTCTTGAATCTAGACCATGGTCTCTATCTTTCTTTCTAAACCATTGGCAAACTTGGAACAAAAGTGATTTATTCTGCAAGATTTTTGCACAAATCAGTTGCCTGCACTAGACCTAATGAACCTGAATGGAGTTGAGAAGTAGAAGGCAAACAGAGGTACACCCTAGCAGGCTTCAATTGGCTAATGTAACTTGCAAATAATATGGAGTGGGAGATGCAGCCAGTATAGCTAGAACCAATATGCGAATAGCAGTAGTAGTATCTCAGCATTCTAGTGTCACATCTCAAATTGCATGGCTAACTGTGGAGGTTACAAGAGATCCAAGAAGTTGGATCCATAGTCATGCTTAGAGGAGACCAGTGACAAGTAGGTCATGATTAACAAGTCACCTTACTTTCAGTGGACCTACTCTAAGCATGACTAAATTTGGACCAACTCAAAATGTTCCCAGTTTTTATCACCAAACTGTTAGCTGTTTCACTGTTGTTGTTTCATGATTTCAAGAATTTGTTTTCAAACATTATCCACCCACTCCCACCCTAGTGAACTCTATGTTCTTAGAATTTATTTCTGCTCTGAAACTTCAAAATATGGTTCTACTTTACAGTCTACAAGCACTGCCATTTTCTTTTGGTGGGATTGCTCTGGTGACAATTACAATAAATGAGATTGAGATCTTCCCCATTTGCCTGTTAGATGATTTTTTTTGTGGAGTCTGGGCTATTTTCCATACAGCATGTTGTGATCTGGAGCTCATTGTGATGCCCTTAAAGAAAATGTTTCCCCAGAGATAATAAGAAATAGTACTCTTTCAAGTTCCCTCCATCATGGTTTTCACATTTTTATTACCATAATTTATTACCTAAAGAATATGTGACTTCTTGTGACCAAGCGAGAAAACAGGAGGGGAGGTGAATCATAATTTTTCACCATGTGCAGAGTTTTCAGGGGGTTGTCTCTATGAAGAATGCAACATAACTCACTTTATATTTTTATGGACTTATTATTCAAGGTGGTGATGCTTATCGGGGAGAAGCATTTCAAATTAAACTATACCACTATGCACTGGGTTTACTGAATACAGAGCCTCTGTGTACATCCGGTTCTCATACATCCATATTTTTAAAATGGTAGCTCTTAATCTAATGACTAATTGTTAAATTACTCCCACCTTATATTTCCTCTTAAGTACATCTATACTTAAATTTGCAGCCATTTCAGAAGCTCATTCAGCATGTTCTGTATTTACTAAACTAGATTATAGACCTGATGTTGTTGTGGCTCCTTCCTGTGAAATCCTGAGATTTGTAGTTTGGTGAGGTACTTAGAATTCTCTTTAGAAAATTCTAACACAGTTCAATGCACTACAGCTTAAACTCTATAACAAAAAATTCTAAGCTACTTGAGTGTATGACCCTTGAGACCTGAGTTTGATTCCCTACTCATCCATGGAAAACTACTAAGTGACCCTGGGCGCATCATATAGTCTCATACCCAGAAAACTCTGTGATAGGTTTGCTTTAGTGTTATCATCAGTTGGAAATGACTTGAAGACACACAACAACAAATAAAAAGATATAAGAAGGTAAGTGTTTATAGATGAGAAAGAAATCTAAGGTGCTTCTAAAATTTTAATATAAATTATATCATTATTATTATTTATTTGTATCCCGCTTCTCCATATGGATCGAGGTGGTGAACAACTTACAAATAGCATGTATTTCGAAACATTTCTATACATGCCCCCACAAGCTGGGTACTCATTTTACCGACCTGTGAAAGGATGGAAGGCTGAGTCAACCTTGGAGCCTGGTAGGATTGAACTCACAACCTTGTGGCTTGCAGTACTGGCATTTAACCACTGTGCCACCAGAGCTCCTTGTCAGTTGAGAGCTGCAGGACTGCTGTACCCCTTTCTTTCTGTAATCATATGGAGGAGAATGAAGGATGAGAAATGGCTACAGGCTACAAAAAAGAGAAAAGAGGTTTGAAAAACCCCTAAGAAACAAGGAATCACCATAAATGTATACTATGCTTAAATGTCTATAGTTTTAGGTCATTTCTGCACTAGAGGCCATTATAGCATGATATACTGTTACAATTGTGGCATTGCCATTTGTGTGATGTTGGGTTAGGAACACTGTTGTCCTCACCCTTCCTCTTTCAGCGGATGAGTAGTGGCATTGCCACCAGTGTTCCTTATGCACCACATCATCCTTCGCCACTCCCTGACCCTTTTTGCACCTTACCCTTTCACGGAGTTGGGGTGCGGGGTTTGCGTGAGCAGCCTCCAGCGAGAGGCTCTTGCATCCCGGTCCCGGTCCCATTGGCTCCGCAGCTGCTTCCTGGTTGCCCAAGCACCCTGCCTCTTCCTTTCGCAGTGCAGCCTGGGCCCTTTCCCAGCCTGCACTAGACAGGAAGCATGACCGGCCCAGCTCCCAAGGCTCCACACACAAGGTAAGTGTGCGCGGGGCCCCAGAGCGATGTGCGACCACGCACCATTTTTGGCTTCAAGCTGAAAATGAAAAAAATACGTGCATGGTCCGCGTCAGGCCCTTGAGCGTCGTGCAAATATGAGTGCATTTTGTGAACCGCTCCTCACATTTACGCAACTCTCAAGGTGCCCTTTCGCATTGGAAATGCCGTGTGAAAAGGGCCCTTGTCTCCACCTTCACCCATCCCACCACCCCGATTGTTTTTTGGGGGTTTTTTAGAAGCCATATTAAGCATGGCAGTACACTTTTGCATTTAAAAAAGAAAGTGTTAACTCAAAGGAGAACTTTCAAAATAAATGTGGAGAGTCACGGAGGGAGGGACAAGCTGGGCATGCCCATAGTCCATCCATTGCTGAATTCATGATGACTGGAAGTGCTATCAAGTGCTACAACAGTACCACACTGAGCCAGTGATAGGATTGAGCTGCTAATGGAGGCTCTTAATGGATTTTTTCTGGAAAGAGAATATGGTAGTTTTGCAACACTGGGGGACAGGATAGCAGCTGGATAGTGACAACATCATGTGGTAGCATGGCTCCTGACCTGGCCACAATCTGCTGCTATGGCAGTATAGCAAGGTCGTGCAGAAATTGTGTTACTTTCAAACTTGTAGTTAGTGAGAATGGGCATGCAAAAGTTTCTAACTGTAACAGCTCCCAGTTGTTCAGCACCGGTTCAGCACTGGAATTGCTCTCAAACAGCACAAAAAGCAGCAGCCATAATGGTAACTGTCGTAAAACGAAAAGTGAATTCCCCACCCCCACAGGAACAGATAGTTTGCTTGTCCCTGCACAGGCCAATCCACAGGATGGTTCTCCTAGCAGAAGGTAGGCAATTGTGGAAGGGTAGGGGGCCAAACAAGCCCCTTGGGTAACCCTGAAGACACACATTATATCAACTCCTGGAGTGCAATCCCCACATTACATCAACTCCTGGAGTAGGGAGGGAGATTTTTCTGCCCAAATGCCACAAAAAATGCTCTAAGGAACATGGGAACACTTCTCACCTTTTGGGGCCCAAGAAAGTCCTTTACAAAAAACAACAATAACTTCCTATTCACTTCTTTTTTTCAAATAAAAGTCCTCTCCTGCACATAAATTGGCCTTGGTCCCCAACCCCCCAACCCCAAAATATTGTGGAAATAGCCTCTATGCTCCTATAGGGTGTTCTCAGGCATTTGGAGCAACAAAAAAAAAATATTTGAGGTTTTTTTTTTTATATAATAATAATTTTATTAAATTTCACAGATAAAAAAAGACTTTCTTTAACCTGTAGTTTTACATGAAACGTTTCTGATCTTCCACTCTGTTCTGGTCTTCGCTTCTCGAAACCACTCCACATATTACATTTGTTGTATCACAATACAATGTTCATCTCAAACGCTGGAACATGCTTTCCCCTCTCCCCATTTCCACAATCAAAATACAGTCCTTTTCCTTTGGCAGTTCCCAGCTGTCACCCATTATTGGCCATTCTGCTTTTCTCTACTCAACAAATTTCAATTTATTCTCATTTGTCTATTTATCTCTTCTGAATTCTGCTGTCTTTTCTTAAATTGAGTCCTCCAACATTTATAAAATGAAATCCTAAAATTTTTAAAACACATCTATCAATGTATATCTGGCAGTCTGAACTATTGCTACTGTTACAGTCACTCCTCTTCTTGCCCTGGATCTCATTATATTAAAAATGTCTTGTTTCCCACCTCCAGCTGTGTCCTATTCACCCATCTACCCTTTAACAATATCACAATGTCTGTATTAATGAAAATATATCCATCAAAAACGCAAGCTTAATTGATACTGCCAAAGTACATAGCCATTTTATCTAATTCAGAGCCCTGTGCATCATAGTATCCCCCCTTCCCCCCTCCTTTCTGGAATTTTACTGCCCAGACACTCATTTCTGAAGAATCTCTGTATTATCATTGCTGCTTGAATTCCAGGCTGCTTCATCCCAGGGAGTGAGGATATTTTGCTTAGGTGACCTTCCAGCACAGGCTCAGCAGTCTCAACAATCCAGACTCAGGGGGAAAAAATTGGCAAACAAGTCTCAAACAACGGGAACACATCAAATCCATCTCCTGCCCTAAACTACATTATTTTAAAAATGTCTTGTTTCCCACTTCTATACTTATGCCCTATTCACCATCTCCCTGTTAACAATATCACAATGTTATATTGATGACCACATATCTATCAAATGTAAGCTTAATTGACATTGTTAAAGTATTGCCACTTTGTCTAACTCAGGACCCTGTGCCACTCCACCTCCCATTCTCCCCTCCCATTTGGAACTTCACTACTTGGAGTTTCATTTCTGAAGATTACTGTACTCTCATAGATGCTTAAAGTCCAAGTAGTTCTGTCCCTGAGGGTGAGGATATTTGCTTGAATAACGTTCCAGCACAGGTTCATCAGTCTCACCAGTCCAAATTCAGAAAAAAAGAAAGTTAGGATACAGTCTCAGACAACAGAAGCCAAAAAAAAGAAAAAGGCACTACTCAATACCCGCTGCCCAAAGTATTCTTCCAGGTCAGAAATCCAGAGTCAAGAAGCCAAAACAACAATCCTCTCAGATCAGCCAAAATAATCTGTAGAAATAAGGAGCTCAATGTCCAAATGGGGTTTATTCAATTTTGTAAAGTTCAGTCTTATTCTTTAGCCCAGTACCAGCCCTTTAATAAAAAGCTTCTAAGCCATTTCTTTAAAAACAGGCGCCCCTTTAAGACGAACTCTCAACCGTCCACAGAAAAACAGAAAAGCCTCTTAGCCATTTCTTTTAAATCAGTGGCTCCTTAAGAGAACTCTCCGCCATGACACACTCACATCCCTCTGGGTCCTTCCATTCCTATGCTTCTGCGCACAGCTGCATGCTCGTTCCAGATGTGATATTTTCAAAAGCAAAGACCAGAGCAGGTACATGTTTTCTTAGTTGTTATTTCAAATAATTTTCTTGGTTAAAAGTCGATGGTGGCGCTTTTGCCGCTCAGGTGACAATCTCACTGGCTCCGTCATGGTCCTTTGACCCCCTGGTGTTTTCAGCTCCCCCAGCCGGGTAGAGCCAGCCACCAGTTACAGGGGTCCCCTTTGGACCTCTTCCGCAGCCCTCTTACCGGATTAGCTGCTTCTGGTGGTACAAAAAAAGTGGCCGGAATCCAGCGGGTGGCTGCTTGGAGCTGCGTCATTGCGCAGCTTCTTTCTGAGCTGCCGCTCACGCCCGCCATGCGACCGGAAGGACAAATATTTGAGGTTTATGAAGTTTCCAAATACAGCGGAAATGCCCGCTACACTGTGTAGAAGTCCTTTGGGAGCATTTTGGAACAATCTTTATTGTTGTTGCGATTATTATTATTTCCCTAGGAGGCACAAAAAACAGGGGCACATGTCCTCTGTGGGCCAGGCTTTGCCCACTGCTGTTCTAGCAATATAACAAAGGCCTTTTCTGCACTGGGTTTTTAAAACGGTGTAAGCATCCTCCAGAGAGGACGTCTACATCTGGGAGCGGACTGGGTCTGGACTACTTTGTGTAGTTCCGGACCTCAGCCCGCTCCAGAATGACCCAAAGTGGTCGTTCAGCATGTTTTTGAAAGAACGCTTAAAACAGGTCTTTCAAAAGCACAGAGTGCGCCACTCCATTCCTGCACTCCGGTGCAGATTTTCAGGCTCGCACCAGTGCAAGCCTGCAGATCTGCCAGGGGTGGGCTTTAGGCTGGTGAGCTTCACCGGTTGGTGGAGAGCCTCGACCAACCAGAAGCCGCCATTTTCGTCCCTGGAGCAGTGCGGAGCAGTGGCCACAGACTGCTCCGGACCAGCCTGGACCCTCGTATGGAGCATACAGGTTTGGTGAGTACCGGCACAGGGCGATTCCTTTGCCCAGTGCGGAAAAGGCCAACGTTCAGAATAAGGCCAACACAATGTAAAAGCAATTAGCTGTTCCAAGACAGCCAATCTCCCCTATCAGAATGTAGGCCTAAAAAAAAACAAAGTGTGGATGAATTGAGGTTCAGTTGTAAGCATGATTTGTAACAGTGCACCACATTATTCCTCTCTGTGTATCTGTCTGTTAAATATCAGCCTTCAGTTCCAGTTTCCTGACTTGGTGGAGCTTGACCAATGTGAGATTACCTTCTCTTTGGTCGCACCCTGGTAGATTTTATTTCTTTTTGAAGAAAATAGCTATTAAGTTTACAAATTCATTTTGAGGAAGGAGGCAAACTTACTGATTGGTTGATTTGAGTTGTGTAATATTTCACCTTTCTCCCAGAAGAGGGACTCATGACATCTCAGAACAATAATTATAAATAGATAAGATTGCATTGTTTTGAGTTTTTATTCTTAACAGACCAACAAGCCAGTTATAGTATTTTTAAAAATTAAAAACAGTTAAAAACACAACAATGAGGAAAAAATTATTTAAAAGTATAGCAACTACCTTTTCAAAAGTCTGTTTAGTTAAAGTAATGTTACTAATTTATTAAAATAAATGTAAAAGTCCTGTCCTGACCAATAAGTGAGCTACCAAAAGCTTCATTGAATAGAGAGATCTTTGCTAGGCAGTAAAAGGGCAATAGGTGATGATTTGATTAGCTCTTCTACTGTCTAGATAGTTGTGCAGATTATAAAACTTCAAGTATGTTTGGGTTTCTTTCCTGAGATGAGATTGGAAAGTCACAGATATTCTGAGAGCAACTGGACAGTTGGAAGGTTTTATTTAGGGCAGATGGAAGTTGGAATTGAAATAAGAAAGTCTAGGAAAGTCTAGGAAAGTGAAGAAATGAAGATTTCCTCAGTTCTTTTTCTGTCTCTCTCTCTCTCTGTCTCGGGCCCTTTTCGCATGGACTTTCTGTCACGAAATAGCCCCGTGAGCCTCGCAGGAGTGGGAGCGTCGCTCTGCACGACGCACTCCCACTTCCGCGGCGCACACGGGGCTGAAGCAGTGTGAGCGCGGATTTTTTTATTTTTGGCTTGAAGCGAAAATAAACGGCGCTCGTGCAAGGCTCCCGGCGGCGTCCCGCACTTACTGGAGTGCGGAGCGCCGTCGCAGACTGGCCTGTCGCGCTTCCTCCCCACTTCCACCCCCCGCGGCACCTACAGCTCCCGGGGAGTGCTGCGGAAGCTGGGGGCGTGGCTGAAGAGCGCCTGTGGTGCAAGAAGACTCCACGTGCGGTAAGGAGGCAGGGGGAAGCGGCGGCGTTGCGGGAGAGGGTTCTCGTGTGAGCCACCCTCCTCCGTCGCGCAAGTGCCGGCGCTGCGAAAAGGGCCTCAGTCTCTGTCTCTCTCTCATGTGTTGGCAGAACTCCACGAGTCATGCTGCTGTACCATGTCATCATGGTCCCACTGCCAACGCATCCCTACCAGTCACGATTGTGTGATATACCATTAACAGAAAAAAATCTGTTAATAGCCCATGATCACATGATACTCCCATTGCTGGTGGCCATTCAGAATAGGAGGAAGCACGATCTATATGCTTCCTTTCCCAGTGCAGCATGAGAAAGAGGCTAGCTGCAATGAGGAAAGAAGACATGTATTGCTTGCACTCCCATCTGCAGGCAGCTGAACAAGTGCAGAGGGCAGCGTTGGGGACAATTTCTCGTCCTGACAAAGGCACTGCTAGGATGATGCTGTGATGACAACAGAAAAGGATGACATGCAGAAATAGCCTTAGTTAGGCTGAAATTGTGAAGAATGATGTAAAGTTATTTTTTAAATAGGAGATTGTTGCTCATTCATTGTGGGTAGGAACAATTCCATTCCCAAATTATTATTTTAGGATTCACAGTTTTCACAGCAACATCATGGCTACCTCTGTATACATGGTATACAGAATATACCAGAATATACAGGTATACTATGTATATCTTTTTAATACATGGCATAAAGTACGTGATAACAGGAAGAGCTCATGTGGTATAATGACTGGAATGTTGAAGTACTACTTAGAGACTTGGACCATTTCCCCACTAGACTGTTATAGTGCTATTATTCCACTTTCAACATCCTATGGAATCCTGGGGTTTGCAGTTCCGGAAGGATTCCAGGATTCCATAGGATGCTGAAAGTGGAATAATAGCGCTATAACAGTCTAGTGCAGAAATGACTTTGGATTCAGATCTCTGCTTGTTCATGGAAACTCACCGGGTGACAAGTCATACTCTCTCAGTTGCAAAGGCAACTCCTCCTCTGAACAAATATTGCCAAGAAAACCTCATGATAAGTTTGCTTTAGAGTTGCCATAAATCGGAAATGATTTGAAGGCATATCACCACCACCACCGCAACAACAACAACATGGTAATAGAATGAAATTCCTCATGTGGTGACTATGATCTGAAGTCTGTTCACACTATACAATTATAGTACAATGATTCTACTTTAACAGCCATGGCTGCTTCCTATGGGCTCCTGGGGTTTTTAGTACAGTCGGGCAGTAAAGTTCTCTTGCTGAACATTCTAAATACCCCTTTGTAAACTGCAAATCCCAGGATTTGATAAGATGGAGCCATCCAAGTTAAAAATGGAATCATAATGCTCTAATTGTGTAGTGTGGAAGGGCTCCCTGTAATACTTTTCCAGCATAAAAATTCTCAAGTCACTGGGTGATACAATATCATACACTGCCCTGTCTACTCTGTATATTTCATATTTTTTAAGACATGGAGGGAAATCCAAATACTCTGTTTGCATGCTGCATGAGAAGCCATTCTTAGAAATCTTTTCTGAGGATGAGGGGGAGATGACATTACAGCAAGTATAAGAATCCCCATTCCTCCAAAGTATAGGGAAATGGAGGAGTTAACTCTTCACCCAACTGTTTTTAAAATCCCTCCTCTCCCTCCCTGCTGCTATCCATCATGAAGAGGAAGACAAATGTCTAATTCTTCCCTCAGATAATAGTAGATTTGGTGGAGCATTAATTAATTTAAATTGGGATAATGGTATGTGGGCTAGGGGTGGGGATGAATGATCTTCATATTCAATTATATGACCGGAGCTTGGAAATGTTTATTTTAGAAATATCCAGAAATACAGAGGTAGACAACAGTGATAGGGTAAACTAAGGACTATTTTTATTAAACTCATAATCCAAAATCTGCAGTGGAGCCTGCAAAGTGTGGAAATCAGCCTGGATGTTCACCTCCCCAGCTGTTCATGGGTGAGCATCCACACTCCAATGCCCTCCTGTAATCCTACAATTCAAAATCAGCCAATTGGCCAATCCAACCAGGAAGATCTTTCCAGTCTCTCCCACCAAGCCCTATGGCTTAGAATTTGGGAGAAAGGTAAGCCCAGGCTGGTCCTGAGGGTGATTCGTCTCCTCAGCTTCAAGCCTCACACAAACTGGAGTGCATGTTAAAGAACTTCCTTTTACCCAAAAAGTGTACCAAGGATGATCACCAATAACCCAAGATCCCACATTTCTGCATTATCCTGCCGAATGTGACTGAATGGGGTTAAAGATATTGCCTAAGCCATTCACTCTGAGTTCCACTGGCAACCAATGCAGGGTAGGCAAAAACTCTCATGTCACCTTTTCTAATCTTCCCAATCAGCTGTACAATGGTGGGGAAAAAAATCTTACCTAGCCCGAGTAAGGTCAGTGAGTGGGCTGAGTATGAATAGGGCAAAAGGCCAAGCAGGAGTCTGTAAGGCTTATGTAACCTCCTCTTTTCATCTTCTGACATCAGCTTGGCGTGACAGAAATGTTGCCTGCTGAGTCTACCACTTCTGGAGTGGAGTGTGTGTGCTAATCAACTCTACCAACACAGAGCATGGAGTCAATTTTTGGAACAAAACTCCTGGAATCTCCCAGACACTAGTCAGGTTGGTTGGACAGGGGTGGTGGTGGTGGTGGTGTTCCAGGAAATATAGTCCAAAAAAAAAAAATCTTTTGTTAAGCTCTGATTTTGTTTCAGATCATCATCACCGCGCACATATACATTGCCTTTAATGGGAAAAAACTGACATTTAAAAACCTATTCACAAATCTCTGGGGTCACATATAGTTTTAAGGAGAGGGCCTCAGAAAGAAACCATTTACAACTCTGATAGCCATCTTTGTCCATCATCTCTTTGCATTCATTTTATCTGATTTAAAGATTGAATAGTGGCCGCACAGAGAGTTGCATATATACAGTGTTCAGGACTGTACATATGGAACTGTTTTTCAGGTTCATTCCTATATTTTCATTTCAGCTTATTTTCTGCTGGGGGACCATTCACAGTGAACTAGGGAAAATGTGTCCCTATAGGGAGAACTAATAAGCATCCCGAAATTGCTGACATGAACAATTAATTTAGGACGCACTCAGTGGCTCAGAACTACTTTTGAGATTTTTGGGAATAAAGTCTTCAAGAAAATCACGAAGGCTGTAGTACTGAACATACTTGTTTAGAAGACTGTTATGTTGTAATTAATGGAACCTCTCATTCCAAGTAAATGAAAATATTAATCTTGAATTAGAGACAGATACCATTTTAGTTACACTGAGGACAGTGATCATTTGAGCTTTTCATTTCAGATCCTTCCTTTCTCTGCTAATTGGATGGAGACATTTTAATATAATTTCCTTCCTTTGCTCTTAATACAGCTTCCTTCCTTCCTTCCTGATATACAGGAAATTTTCCAATATAATTTCTTTCTCTTCAGCGACCTGGGTAGGTTACATGTCTTCCTTTTTCTTTGGCTTCCTTTATATTTTAGTGAGATAAATGAATTAATTAATTTCATTGCATCTTATGAACAGCTATATGCGGTTCATGTTTTCCATCTTTTTTTTATTTTTTAAAATGATATGACATAGCTTTCCTTTGGACAAAGGATCTAATTAATGTTATCTTACTGTCAATGGGAAACCAATGCATCATAGCCCAGTGAAGTGATTAGACGGATTTCTTTTTAAACAGAATAGCAATTATGTGATGACTAGGGCCTCTGGGGCAAATAAAGCAACCACATTATCTTAACTGGGGTTGCAGGGTCTGTGTAAATGACCTTGCTGCTGTATTTGCAGCTGCCTTGCTTTTCTTAATGACCACTTATCTTTTGCTCCCTGCTAGAAAGAAGAGTCATGACTTTACCTCCAAAGATGACAAGTTAAATGGGTCATTCTCCATTTTCTTCTTAATCTGACTGCTGTAAACACAATCTAGGGCCACCCAAATGAATAGTAGAGAAATGCACATTTTGAAACATGTTTGAAGGATGACTCTTCCAGAAACCACATTATTTATCTTTAACACAAATCTACTCACTGGTAAGGTCCACTGAGCTCCCAAGTAAGCAAGTAATGCAATCCTCACTGCTTATGTTTTACCGATGTGTAGCAGTTATAGGACATACTGGAACAAGGTAAGATGGCTCTGAAAATCAGATAAAACCACTTAAAATTTGGTAAGAATAAAAACAACAGACATATACACGCAGCATAAACATGCAAACCACAGGAGTAAAAACAATTTAAAGCTAAAACAGATTTTAAAAATCCTAGTGTGAGAGACTTTTTAGGACAGAGATTCCTGATGGTGCCACCAATAAGAAAAAAAAAGTTCATTCCCAATAGTGGCATACTAAATGTCAGACAGCAGTAGAACCTGAACAAAGGCCATTGTTGAAAGTCTCAGGAAACAGGCAAGCGGTTGTATAGCCCAACTGCCCTTCAGGTATCCCAGTCAATGGGAGCCACGAAGATATGGATTATAATGAGAAAACATGACTTGTTCGAAAATAAAATAATGCTTGGTAGGGTAGAAAATGGTAAGAAAAGAGGGAAACCACTTTATAATGGATAGACTCAATTAAGGAAGAAACAGCCTAGAATCTGAAAGACCCGAGAAGAGCTATTGATAACAGGGTGGCTGGGAGGTCTCTTATTTATAAGTTTGCTGTAAGTCAAAGTCAACCTTGAAGGCAGTTAAGAACACAATCAAGATTCAGATCCAAAGCCAAATGGTACTGTACAGTCTTTGCATTATTCCAAAATGAATTGGCTCTTTTCCAAATAGGTGAGTGAGGACCTGGTGGGGGGGGACTTATCGTTAGGACATACCACTGCTTTAAATCCTCCCTCTTCAATTGTCCGGTTTATACAAAGTTCCCAATGACATTCTTGCAAAGAAGCTAATAAAATGTGGGCTGGACAGGGCTACTGTTAGGTGGATTTGTAATTGGTTGATGGACCAAACCCAAAGAGTACTCACCAATGGCTTCTCTTTTTCCTGGAGAGAAGTGACTAGTGTGGTGCCACAGGGTTCTGTCCTGGACCCAGTGCTATTCAACATCTTTATCAATGACTTGGGTGAAGGGGTAGAGGGCGTGCTGATCAAATTTGTAGCTGACACCAAATTGGGAGGGCTTGCTAATATGCCAGAGGACAGGGTCAAAATTCAAAATGACCTTGACAGATTGGAGAGCTGGGCCAAAGCTAAGACACTGAATTTCAACAGAGAGAAATGTAAGGTCCTGCACTTAGGCAGAAAAAATGGAATGTATAAATATAGGATGGGGAACACGTGGCTGGATAACAGTATGTGTGAAAGGGGTCTAGGAGTCTTGGTGGACCACAAGCAGTTTGATGTGGCAGCCGAGAAAGTCAACACAATTCTTGGTTGCATCAATAGAAGTATGGTGTCTAGGTCAAGGGAAGTAATAGTTACACTGTATTCTGCTTTGGTTAGACCTCATCTAGAATATGGTGTCCAGTTCTGGGCATCTCATTTCAAGAAGGATATCAACAAGCTGGACTGTGTCCTGAGGAGAGTGACCAAAATGGTGAAGGGTCTGGATGCCATGCCCTATGAGGAGCGGGTTAGGGAGCTGGATATGTTTAGTCTGCAGAAGAGAAGGTTAAGAGGGGACACGATAGCCATGTTTAAATATTTAAAGGGATGTCATGTTGAGGAGGGAGTGGGCTTGTTTTTCGCTGCTCCAGAGACTAGGATAGGGAGCAATGGATTCAAGCTGCAGGAATGGAGATTCCACCTGATCCTCAGGAAGAACTTCCTGATGGTCAGAGCTGTTCGGCAGTGGAATATGCTGCCTTGGAGTGTGATGGAGTCTCCTTTTTTGGAGGTTTTCAAGCAGAGGCTGGATGGCTATCTGTTGGGAGTTCTATGTGTTCCTGCATGGCAGGGGGTTGGACTGGATGGCCCCTGCAATTTCTTCCAACTCTATGCCATTTCTGTAGTAGCCTGTTATAGTGCGATGATTCCACTTTCAACATCCTCTGGAATCCTGGGGTTTGCAGTTTCGGGAGGGGCCGCCAGCCCCTTCCGAAACTGCAAACCCCAGGATTCCAGAGGATGTTGAAAGTGGAATCATCACGCTATAACAGGCTAGAGTGGAAATGGCCTATGATTCTATGAGATCATGTCATCTCAGTGTCTCATTTGCTCTTAATCCAGTGAAGTACTATGAGTCAATAAAAACCCATGGGCAATCAGTATACATGCCCAACATCTACTCAGCTACATCTTCCCTTAAAAAAAAAAGTCTATGTGTCAGTGTGATTTCAAGCAAATGAAAACCAATAATAGCATATGTTTGTCTAAAAATTTTACTTGGTAGTGGGCAGTGACCACAACTTTTGAGACATTTTGTGAAACACATAATTTTTTGAAAACATACATTCATTTTTGGACAACAAATGTATGGTTTTCAGAGAAGATTTTAAAGCATTATTAATCTCACCACTCTCTCTGGGAGGTAAATGTATATAAGCACCTTTGATCTGTAAGAAGACTGCAGATGGGAGAAACCAAAATTTAAGTTGGCAGCCTTTTTACTTGCTCCAGTCAACAGTTCTCTTTACTTGTGGGCTGAGTTAGGCACCTGCACTGTTTGATAATGTTTGGCCCTGAGTGTCTTCATTTTTACTTTATAAGTATATAGCAGCTGTAAAAAAAAATGTGGTGCATAGGCCAAACATTACCCTCAATCCCTTTTAGTTTCCTAAGTCCCCATGGGCCTCTCTACCTCCATTTTTTTTCCTGGAAAATGCTCCTCAATTATCTATTGCAAGTGTGCACAAAGTACAATCATTGGCCCACATGTGAACCTTCTGGGCCATTTTGTGGCCTCCAAAACTCCTTGAGGAAAAAAAAAAATTAGGAGGTAGGGGAATATTCACCATATTCCCTATTACCATAATTTTAGGCCTGGGAGGAACCTTTTAAAAAAGGAAGTAAACAGGAAGTGACTGTAGAAAAAAAACTTTTTTAAAAAAAAGATGAAGGGGTTGTAGTTGGGGTGGAGCCCTCTAAGGACTCCCCATAACCTTCAGCAATTGCCCATCCTCGTCTAGAATTTTGTTAAAATCCCTCAACTCCATCCTCAAATCATCCAAAAAATAACAACTAGAAGTCAATTTTGACCATTACTCTGTGGTTTCCCTGGAAGTTATAATTGAAAGTGACTACCAGTATGTTTTTTGGCAAAAAATGCAGCGATGTGGCACACTATGGGGAAATAGGAGTGAAAGTTGGCCCCACCTTTACTGCATGTGCCCTTGCCTGCTAGCTAGCAATGGCAGAAGACATATTCTGCCTGATTTTCCCTAAAAAAACTGTGGCTCTTTCCGCACCTTACCATTTTCTGGCACTGGGGTGCAGGGATCGTGCGAGCAGCCTCCGGTGAGAGGCTCTCGCGTCTGGGGTCCTTCAGCTCTGCACTGCCTACTCGTGCAAAAGCCCTGCCTCTTCCTTCCACAGTGCAGCCTGGAACTTTCCCAGGCTGCACTGGGGCAGGAAGCACGACCGGTACGGCTCTGGAGGTAAGTGTGTGCGGGGCCCAGGAGAAATGCCAAACATGAAAAGGTGTGTGATCGGCCCCTGTCGGCCCCTGGAGCATCACGTGATTGTCAGTGCGTCGTGCAGATCGCTTCTCACAATCGCACGATGTTCCAGGCCCTCTTTCACACGGAAAATGCTGTGCAAAAAGGGCCTGTGTTGCTGCCCAGGACACACAAAGAGTTGTGGTTACACTGCATGGCAGTTGGATGGAGCATAAAGGGATATTCACACATATGCATACAGATTTATGGCTGTCATGCCACAGCTGCTTTTCCAGTGTGTTGTGGGAAGCACTTGTAAACAGTTCATGAGTCTGTAAAAACCATATGACACCATGCACTATGTAGCCACATCAAAAACCACCACGACAATTATGCAGTTCATCATGCAACTATTCATACACTATAACATAGAAATCATGGCATACCACATTTAATATAAACCAAGTCAAATGAGCTGATTTCTAATTTCAGAGAGCCAGTGTTTTTGAATGTGAGTTGATCCTGTTGTGCCTTATATGAGTTGATATTTAGCTAAATGTTGTTTTTCAATTGGTTAAAGTTAGCAAGTGAGAATTTCCTGTTCTCATCTCTTTTCATATTCAATAAAATAAGAATGTTGGATTGGATGATCAACTCATCAAAATCCTTTACAGTTTTAATAATTTTGAAATTTCAAGATGTTTTATAAACCCATTCTGGATCACAAGGCTATTTGGCAGTTCCTGGTTAACCATTGGCCTAAACTTTTCCTGTTAAATTCCCAAATATGTCTCTAGCTACTATCACCACACATCAGATTCTATTTAATCCAGAAAACCAATCAGATCAGCTATGCCATATGTATTATTTGTTTGAATAATCTTAAGCAGGAATTTTTGTGGGGTGCAATAACTTTTCTTGTGGTACATTGGGGCTAGGATTGGATAAAAGGCATGCCTCCCAAGCGAGATGCATATCAATGGAAGGGCAGGCACAGACTCTTCTCTTCTCTCAACTACAATGATAAGAAGAATGGGCAGCAACAGAGAAGGTGGTCCATTTCTGATGTCAGGAGGAGGGGGAACCTGTTTCTGCAATACTTGCAGTTCCCTAAGTGGCTTCCAAGGTGGGTTTTTTTTTTTTAATTTTATTAAACTATAACACAAAAACAAACGAAAAATAAAACACCATGTGTTATACATAATAGTGAATTAAAAAACAAACAAACAAAACAAAACAAAAAATTTTTTTCCTTCTTTTAAACAATGCAAACTTATATTATTGTTTTTCCCTTCCCCTAAAATCATAAACTTGTTCAGTTTGTTCCATTCATACAACTTATACATTTTTGTTACGTATCTTCAATTCTTATTTTCATTATATTCATTTTTATTATTATACTTTCACTCTTAATTCAATATTTTTCACTCCCATTTAATCTCTTACTATTATTAATTATAAACTTATTACTTAATATCTCTAATAATAACCTCTCTCTAAAACCAATTACCTTTTAACTTTTTTTCCCCCTTTTAAACATTGAACATCACATATCAAATTACATCTATAAATCACAAGTTTAACACACACAGATAATAAACAATATAAAAATAAAAAATAAAAAATAAAAGTAATAATAAAAGAAAAAAACCCACCCCCCAGAGCCAACTTTTTATTTAATCAAGGTGGGTTTTGTGGTAGCATCAGGAGATAGATCTATAAAGATGTGCTATAGATGCATAGTTTGAGCAAAATTAGTGCTTTTTGCACAAAACCCCACATATATTTCTGGAAACATATTTTCCACACAGAACTCCATATTTTTAAAGCAAAAATCCACATGTGTTTCTCTGCAGGATAATTTAATGAAACACTTTGGAATGTACAAACACCAGGCAAAAGCTGCACAAAATTCTTGCTATGTTATTCTTCCCAGCAGACTTTTCTGAGTGTCAGGTACCACTCCCCCATTTTTTATTTTTTATTTTGTGCAGAGTGATAACAAATAATGGGGAATATTCTTCTCATCTGTACCACAAAGAGACAGACACACCTGCCTGCTCTATGGCCAAGATGTATAGAACTACATCAAGGAGCCATCCATCTACCATTGGACATGTGGAACAAAAATGTTGGCCAAAATGCTATTGGGCGCCTCTTTGCCTTAGTGTCTGAAAAAATATACTTAAACCTGAGGGTTACATCACCATTAGTCACCAACAGGTTCTAGCAATCCTATTTCAGTGATTGCTCTTAGTGGCTAACAGAAATTGAATACAGGAGTGCTGGTCATGGAGTTCAGGAACTCAGTGTAAGTTGGACAATGGCTCATGGAAGACCAGTTTGTTTCTGGCTCCCCTTCTCATTTCTCAATAAGCCTCTGGATCAGTTATAGCTTGAAATGGATGAATCACACACTTCTGTGTGAATTTATATAAAGGAATCAATTTGAAAAATATGAAGATATATGTTAGTTATCCCATCCCACATAATTTGGTTGTAATTTTGGTTGAGGCCTGGTCAAGATTAGATGATGCACTAGGTGAGAGCATCTTTAGTGTCCTTTTCCATTTGCCCATCCCTTGAACAACCCATATTGTTTTATTGCACTGGTGACCCATCATGAATTTAATACAATATTTGTATGCATGAGTCATCTCGGTCTTATGAAACAATATATTGTGGCACCTCTTTTGGTCACAGCCACTCCATTTGCCAAACCCTTACAGATCACAGTTTTTCTGCAAATGAAAATGAACTATAGCATTGTTGTCCAGGGTGGTCACTTTTACTAGTTCTACAATGGAAGTGAATATATACTATTTTCTTTCAACAATAGAGTGGACAGTCAAACAGAAACTCTTGAGCCCAGTGCCCTACAAGACTGGCAATCTAGATTGCTTAACCCTAAACATGGGCTTAGTTGAATTTTTGAGTTTTATTTTTCAAACTCCCCTGGAATGACTTTAACTGTGAAAATATCTTCAGTCAAGTCTACTGGACAGAATTCCATTAGCTTCTCTCAAGCTGAGGTAAAGCTCTAATTTGCTGAGTAATTTTTTTTCCAGACAAAGAGAGTGAGATTTTCATAGTTTACAGCAAGTTGTTGCCAGAGAGCTGTGAGGCCCCAGTGACTCTAAACAATAGAATTAGGAACTGGATCAAGTGAAAACACATTCTATGTTCTTATACTTATGGAAACTCAAGTCCAAATCTGGAACTCAATGCTTGGCCTCATTTCCATATCTAATTAATATGCAAATCCTCTTCAGTTTGTGCTCTCATTTGCACTGTGTAAACAACTTCAAATAGCTGATTTACCTCTTTGTTCTTACAATGTCCTTTGAAAGCAAGAACAAAATTAATAGCAGGTAAGCAATTAAGTTTAATGAAGCATAGACAAAGCAACCAGTTAGTATAAATTGTAAGATTTTTTCTTCTGATCTCTTTTTTTTAATTTCCTCACAGATATATTAATTTGTAAAATGTGGGTTCCCTCCACTCTACAAGCCCTGCTTCATACACTCTGCAAATGAACAAAGGAAATATATATATATTTCACACTGCTTTATTGTGTGACTAGAAATGCCAGAAAATACATGCATTCATCAAGACTGAGGAGCCAGATTAAGAAGCCTTCTTTCTTCTCCACTGTATTTTCATAATAGTATGATATTATACATGCCTAATCAAAAGTAAGTTTCATTGGCCTAAATCCAGTTACTCAATGTGTACCCATGGAATCCATAGCAATTTGCTAAATTAACACTTACATAGGCTTGGTTGATTCAGTAGGTCTACTCTGAGAATAACAATGGTATATAGGCCATTGGCCAGCATCCTTTTAGTGAGAGACACAAGTGTAAGTCCACAGTCTTTCAGGGTAACCACAGGAGTGTTATTCTTCAGCTGATCAGCCCAGAAGAGCTTTTCCAAGCAAATTCTTCAGGTGAAAAGTGTATTCATCTGGAGCGCAACATGTTCAAACAAGATATTGGGAACCATGTCTACTTGTTTATTTAGCCTTAGAAATCCAAAGAGAGAGAGAGACAAAGAGCATCTGTGACTTAATATGAACATTCACAGAGAGTAACTGATGACATTATTTTCCCATGTCTTTGATAGCTATGCTCCTGTCTGTGTTTTCTATTGGAATGAATTTTTACAGCCCAATCCCATATCTATCTATTTATAAATAAATCCCACTGTATTCAGTGGTGCTTGTATTTGGAATAGTGTGTGTTTGAGATTGTATAGCCCTTATTCTTCCCTCCTTGCTTGCTTCCTTCCTTCCTTCTTTCTGAAGCTTATTTTGGATGGTGTTTTCTATATTATTCTGCTTTCCACTAGTAATAAAACTTTGCAAAAGCCTTTTGGAACTGAAGCCTCTTTCTGTGTTAACTGGGCCATTAAATTAAAAACACAACAATCTGTTATATGTTGCTTATAATTGCAAAACATTTTTGACATAACCTTGATATGAGAGCCAAGCAAATACCCCCATGAAAGCTTAAGCCATTCACTCTGCTTTGCCTTTCTTCTTCTTTCCCTCCCAAACACCCTCCGCTTTTAGTCTCTCTCTCTTTTTCTCTCCTGCCCCTTCTGTCTTCTGCACTTTTTCACTCTCTCCCCCTCTCTCCTTCTTTTTTGTTCCTGGAACATTCTGTTTCTTTTACGAGCTAACAAGTTTGATGTGGCCCTGTGTCTCATTCCCTTCCAGGCTTGCAGCTGTTTTGGCAACAGAAAAAAAAAAAATCCCCATAACAAATCAAATAAAAGCCCATTCTATGAAGAGGAATTGAAAACAGCAGGCCTCAAAGAGGACTGCACATGAGATGCCTTGTTCTGGCTTTCAACGCAACTCAAATCAGAAACACATTATCATAATCTGAAACAGCCCACTGCTAACACAAGACAGATGGTGGGTAATAACCCATGCATCATTAATAAATAAATTCCAGCATTAAAGGCTTTACAAAGTATGACAACATTATCCGGGCAAGATTACTGCCCCTCTCCCACCCCAACATCACTCCACGATGTTGTGGGTCTCCCCCCGCAACACTCTGCTTTCCTTCCTTCCTTTTTTCTTTCTTTCTTTTCTTTCAAGACTCTTTGCTTTTGAAGGAAGCTAATAAGGCACTTAAAAAAAAAAACAGATGAAAACCGTCTCAGTGTGTACTACAGTTTTTGAAACTCCAGAAGGGAAAAACAAAATTGCTGCCAAAGTGTAATAGCTCCCATGCACTTCCTTTGGATCAGCAAATGGCAAATTACTGCACTGCTCTCCACTGGCTCTCTCTGGTACTTTGCTGTTGTCATCTTCCACTACATATTTCCAACAATAATTTTGGCTTCACATTTGCCACAAAACTGAAAGAAAGATATATCATTTCTCAGTTTTCCTTCTGCATATTATCCCATCTGTCATTTTGTTGCCTACACATCTTGGCCACAATATTTCTGTCACATCTTGGCCATAATCCTAAGAACAGTAGGACAAGTTCTACACATCCAGCAGGGTTTTCGACTTATCTTTCCTAAGGATGAGGATATTAAAAACCCAGTTAAAAGTCCAACATATTTAACTGGAGAAAAAGTATATGATTGAACTTGGCTTCTTTTTAGCTGGCATAAGCATTCCCAGACTGCAGTTCTGCTGAGTGGAATATGTGTTGATTCCCTCTCCTTCTGTAAACCTAGTGCAAATTCCTACCACAGTAGAGGGTCTTCCACTTCATCAGGTACCAGAGGATGCAGGCAAGTAGGCAGATCAATGCAGAGTCCCCCTCCATTCCACCAGAGAAAACACCCCACTGAACTGGAAGCCTCCAACGGATGGTAGCAGCCCTTCTGTTCCAAGAAGGAAGTCGATGAATCCAACACCTTTCCTGAACCTTATTAGCCTTCTGTTTCTCCATTAGTTCTCCACATCATTCTGTCCATTGCTTCAGGCTTTTCAAAACCTGGCTTATCCTATTATTTTCCTGCAGTCAAATGGTGTACCTATTCATCATAGGAGGAAAGACAAAGGTCTTTATATATCCCCAATTCAGTTTCTGGTTCAATCCTCTGCCAGAACTTGGAAATGTTAATTTGAGGGGGGAGGAGGGGGGAATTCTGGAATTTCTATTTTTTTCCCTTCCTTTCCTTTCTTTTCTTTTCTCTTTCTTTGTTTTTAAGAAAAAAGTTCTATCCTTTCTTTCAACTTGGTGATGCATTAGTGAGCATGAAAAAACTCCTTCCCATAGTATTTATGGTGGTACTAGTGAGCTCCTGTGGTTGTGTGGATTTCCAGTTATTTATAAAGCAATGCACGTTACTCATAAAAGCAATGAGCTTGCTGTATTGTGCCCTAGTTCTGAAAAGGATCATGGGATTACAAAAAAGATGAATATGAGGACTGACCAGTCACTTTGACATCAGTTATCTAGTTCTAGAACAGATTGTTAAGCAATCAATCTGTGAGCACTTAAAAAGAAATGCTATGATTACTAAAAGCCAGAATGGTTGTCTAAAAATTTTTAAAATTTTTTTAAAAAATCCCATACTAGATCTCCCCCAACACTTTATCTCTCTTTCCCTCCACTCCTCTCTCAGTAGACCAAGGGAATGCTGTGGATGTAATGCATCTTGATTTCAGAGAGGTTTTTCACAAGGTTCCCCCATGTATTCTTGCACATATGCAGGTAATGTGTGGGCTAGAAATTGCTACTGTTAGATCAGTTTGTACCTTGTTGATGGACTGAAACCAAAATGGTCACCAATAGTCCCTCTTAGTCCTGTAGGAAAAGGAAAAGTGGGGTGTTCCAAAACTTTGTGCTAGGTATTGTTGTTCATCAACATCTTTATTAATGACTAGAATGGAAGACTAGAGAGCATTTTAATCAAATTGTTGATGATATCCAACTAGGATGGATAGCTAATACCTCACAGATCAGAATGAGGATTCAAAATGACCCTAATAGGATAGAGTACTGGACAAATGAGAGCAGTAGTGGTTTGAATGCTGGCCTAGGATTCTGGGATACCAGATTGCAAATGGCCTCAGAAACCAACTGGGTGATCTTGGGCAAATCACACACTCTCGGTCTTAGAGTAAAGCAATGGCAAACCCTCTCTGAATAAATCTTCCAAAAAAACCCAAAACAACTGATGATAGGGTTACCATGGGGTTGCCATAAGTCAGAAAGAATGTGATAGTGCACAGCAACAATAACAACTGGGCCAATACTAATAAAATAAATTTGAACAAGGATAAATGTATATCACTAAATTTGGGAAGGAAAAATCAGATGCAGAAATACAGGGTGAGTAATATATACCTGTGTAATACCTGGCTTCACAGGTATTACACAGTTATATATGGAAAGCATCTATGGGTGTTAGCAGACCACAAGCTAAACAAGGGTCAACAGTGATTCAGTGGCAAACAGCGAGTTCAGACCTGGGTTGTATCAACAGTTTGAATTAACGGAATTACTAGTGCCACTTTATTTTGCTTTACTCAGATCTCACCCAGAATTCTGTAGTTTAAGAAAGATCTCTACAAGCTGGAACATGCCCAGAGGATGGCAACCAAGATGATGAAGTCTGAACGCCAAACCCTTTCAGGAATGATTGAAAGAGTATGGTAGAAGAAGGAAAAAACTGAGAAGTGATAGAAATAAACATCTTTAAATATGTGAAGGACTGTCATTGGGAAAAGGGACAAGCAGACAGATCCTTTTATAAGTGGAACAGTATTTTTATCCTCATTGTTACATTTGAAATGCTTTTAAATTGTTTTAGTGGGATAGTTGATAAAAGATGCATCAGTGGAATAAACAAACTGATGTGGTACTGTGTCCAGAAAGTGTCCGTGTTGTACGTAGGGGACAACATCTTACCTGATCCAGCTGTAGCAAAATACCACAGCTGGTTTTTAACAGCAAACTTAGATGGCTGAGTTCCACTTAGTTTGAAAACCACTCAGAAATAGAGTGATTTTTTACATTCTCAGGGGACTTCTCAGGTATTTAGGAATTTGGAAACTAACAATGAAAAATGTTGAAAACTACAGCAAAACTACCCTGCCAAAATAATGGGCTGGATCTTGCTAATTGTTGTGCTGGTGTATGTGTCTGTGTTTGATGATACATCTTGTTTTATTATTTTTTAAATTTTTTAATCTCATTGATTCTTTAATCTTATTTTAACTTTTGTGTCTTGTGGACTCCTAACCATATGTTTTAACTTGGAGTTCCAAATTGGGAAGAAGGAAGGATTGATGATGATGATGATGATGATGATGGTAATTATGATGATGGAGCTGGGGAGACAAAGAGGGACTTCTTTATCATTTACACTGTTTTTGTCCAATATAGATATAATTATTTCACAACACATCTTATGTAACATTCCATTCCATGTGTTTAAGTGGGAAGAGGGAGTCCAAATCATATTCCAGCAATTGAATCATAGAGCTGGAAGCCTCCATAAAGGCCATCTATTTCAATTTCTGGCTAGTGCAGAAATCCATAGCTAAAGCATTCCTGAGAGATGACCATCCAGCCTCTGTTTTAAAAGCTCTCACTTGAAGGAAATGCCTCCTGGGACAGTCTATTGCTGCCCTTGCTCTCTGGGGCCATTGTCCAACAAGGTACTGGATACTTCCTTCTGTGATGACTTTAAAATGACACATGCAGGAGTAAAGGAGGGTTTATGCTTGTGTATGTCACCAACAAATTCTAGCCATAATTTCTGTTCACTACAATTAGTGGAAGAGACAATTTTTTTTAGTATATTGTTACTCCTGAAGTAGAATTCGTATGCAAAGCAAATGCTGCCATGTCAGGCTTTCAGAAACACATTCGTCATATGGCTGGTCAGGACAAAAGATTCTGTTCCAGGGATAATACAACTTTTGGAGAGAAGAGCAGCAAAGCTGTCTTGTAGCAATTTTTCACAACACAAGAGATTGGCACAGACATGCCTTGCCATTATAAGATACTTAAACTCTGAGAATAATAATTTCTGTCTAAAATGCCTTGTGATTGATCTCTGGCTATCAAAAAGCTCTTCAGAGAACTCTTCCTTTAATTTATGAACATTCCCTTTTCATGAGCTTTTGAATTTCTGGGTGATAATTTTGACAGGAAATACTTGGAGCATGGATGGAGATGGAATGGACTAAGATGTGTGGGCTAAACCTGTTTTATGGACATGATGGAAAAGGATATCCACACATGAGTCTTCCCCATTTCTCTCTCTCTCTCTCTCTCTCTCTCTCTCTCTCTCTCTCTCTCTTTCTCCCTCTCCCTCCTTTAAGTAATCTGAGGGAATGTAAACTCAATCTTCATTTATCTGATGGGAAAAGTCCAACCAGCCCAACTTCTTGGACATGGATTGATTTTTCCTTCTGTGGCATTTTCTAAGGAGATTAGTCTTTCTTCTGAGAGGGACTTGACTATTTTGTGCACCACCAGCTGCTTTCACTACTCGCATTAAATATAAACACGCTTGTAGAGGAGGCATGAAAAGAGTGGGCAAGAGCTGACACAGAACCTTTGAAGTCACTCTCATTCTGAGAAGATTTAAAGGACATTTTAGACATCTTGTAATGTATTTGCAAAGAATGAGCTGAGTCCCTGCCCTCTGATCAGTGCGTGTAACAGGGATCAGCAGTCTTGGCATGCATCATCTGTCTGTTTCTGGGGACAACAACTGAGTGAATATAATGTGAAGAGAGCAGGGACTGAGAAGGCCAGGAATCATGTTAAAGGGGAGATGGCTGCTTGGTTTACCCTGCATAACTCTGTAAGTATTCTACATGGAGAATGTAAAAAATATTCACCCCCTTCCTTCTCCAGAAATTGCTCTCAGAGGGGACATGTTGCTTGTCTTAGATTAGAGTAAATGGAAGGCTGTTGGATGGGAATTAGCATTCCTGAACAATCCTTGCTGGAGGTGGTGTCAGTGTGGCTTAGCTATCCCTGCAGTCCTTGGCTTGTTCTTTTGTGGAGAAGGCCAAAGGAATAGAATGAGACAGACATAACAAGAGAAAAGAATGATGTGCACTACTTGGCATCTATATACTTCTACTCTGTGAAATCAACATAGCTCTGCTGATAGATAGCATATGCTCAGGTTCCAGTATGAAGGAACAGAGTTTGGCTGGAAAATTTTGAGTAGTGTCAATCAAAATGCAGGCTCGGATAATAAGTTTTCACTGGACTAAGCTGAAATCCTGCAAACAGTTATAACATAATTGTTTTTTTGTTGTTCCATTCAACAGAAACATGGCCTGCTTCTTCCTTTCTCTTTCTTTCTCTCTCACTCTTTGGAACAAATGGGATAAAATACTTTTTTTTCTTTTTAAAAGTTGGAATGAAATAAGAGCTGATTATAATTCCATTAATTATCACTGGACTGGCAACAAATCTGATGAAACAATGCCAAAAATGTTTCCTCAGATAGTTAATAGGAAGAGTTTGGATGGATTACATGAATGGCCTCCACCCAGATGTTTTGACTGCCAAAAAATGGACTTTTCCTTTCACACAAAAAACCATCAGTTGCTGACAAATCTGTCTTTCAGATGCCAGAGTGTGATGCTCTACAGCACTAATTTCATAGTAACAAATGTCGGGTTGATGCCACCTGAAACCAGAAGTTATGGAATGGATTCAGAAGCCTTTTGCAGCACAGAGGCAAATCCTGGAAGGATGGCTTCTAATTTTGGAACCTCCTTTGCCATATTAAATGTTGTGCTACCATTATCACACAGAGGAGTAAGGGAGTGGATAGTGTATATTTAAAAGACTGAAATGACACTATGTTTCTTGTGTGGGGAAGGAGGAAACCTCCTAAAATCCCCTAAAAAGGGATTTGTTTTAGCCCTTAGAAAAAAGGACTAGTGAGTGAAAGAGAAAAGAAAAGCCAACATTTGTTTTACAAAATATATAAAGACATACCCTTACTAATTCAGGCTGACTTGGATTCTCTGTGTGTTTGGGTTAACAGGGAGACATAAATCATTGCAGCAGTACAAGGCAGAGTACAAGCCAGCACTTGAAGCCTGTGATATTCCCCTCCTCCTCCCAATTTTCCTCTTTATCTTCAGTGTGCCTCAATTGCTGCAAATGTTACCCTGTATGTTGGGGGTTCCGGGGGGGGCACCCAAATAACCAAATAAAAACACAATATGGGGAAATTAAGCTCGAGCGTTCTCTTAAGCTAACGAGAGGAAGGGTAACTTTAGCTAGGATCTTGTGCCCTGTGTCTACGGCTTCAGGTCAGAGAGCGTAGCCAGACAAGTTTTAAATTAACAAAAATAACATTTATTGAGCACAAATAACATAAAAGACACCACATGCACACAGCTAACTAGAAATAGAAATGGAGAGCTTTGAGGAATGGGGAATATGACACCTGGTCTCGTAGTCCTAGAGAGAAGCTGGAGTTCCAAGAAGAAAGGCAGACTCAGTTATTGGGAACTGAGGGGAAAACTTCACTGGACAGGGCGGCAGCAAGGCTGGATGGAAGTCCAGGGTGATCCGAGGAAGTCCCAAAAGTGGGGACTTTTTATAGGGTGGATCGTGCCTACAGGCTATGATATGCTCGGTGAGAACAAAGGAATTTTAGAGCGGGACAAAGAAGTTGGAAAAGGTTAGGTTTTGCATGATGAGCTTAACGCTGGATGACAATAGTATGGCCAGTACACTGATGGCCCGACATAAAGGAATGGCTCAGCTATTGGCCGTACAGCTTTGTGAAGATACGAGCCGAACAAAGCCAGTTTGTAGGGAGGTTTTTCCCTAAAGCATCGGAGAGGCTTAAGTTGCCTGCCTGAATGAGGTTTTGGAATGTACAACCATTAACGGCCGCACCCAATACGTGCTTGTCCGGAGGACCTCTGCAAACACATGGGGTAGCGTGGCAGAGAAAGATCAAGCAAAGGCCAAATTATTTGATATCAAAAGGGTATCTAGTGCTCTCACCAGACATAACATAACTGGAGTAACACAAACTGAGTTTAAAGAGCAAAAGTAGTCTACACTCAATTAACTCAGCTGTAGGGGAGAGGTGGGGTGTGTCAGTGCCAACTTGTTCTTCCCAACTGGCACAGGCAAAAACAAACTGCTGCAGGCTTCCCTAGCTTGTCTTTTCTTCCTCATCAATAACTTTTGTTATTGTTACCCAGTTTTCATCTGCAAAATCTTGGCGGGCACGTTGGTGCAACTTTGAGGTAAATGAAGAATGTATTTGGGGAATGGAAGGGCAATGGAAAATGAGAAGACTAGAAACCAAGAATATATACTTGGGTTTTGATCAGAAAAGGTGATTTAGAGGTTACAAACCTCTCCTTTTGGAATAGACTTTCTGGAATTTGAAAGTTTGTTTCTGATATTTCGCCAGCATCTTTGGAACCAGGAAACCTTACAGACAAATAATGGGGAAAAATACTGGAGGATAAGGAATAATGCTCCTAGAAAATGATGAAATAGAATAAAGTAAACATGAGCAAGCCACTTGTCCCTCTTCTATCTTAACAGTGCTTTACATTTCTGTACTCAAATTGCCTTCAATTGCAATTGGATTTTTAAGGGTGTGTTTGTGGCAGGAGGTGGGATTGCCACCAATCACATCTGGGGAAACAAGTGTTCGGGGAAACCATAAGGCTGCATCTAGTGAAAAATAATGTTATCTGGATTTTCAGTATGTGGTAGAAGAGAAGAGAAGAGAAGTGTAATAGAAAGATATAATGTGTCTTGTGTAGAATGGATTTTTGTTGTTGCTTGCAGGTGTTGTTGTTGAGCAGATGCTACAGACCATAAAAAGGAGCATATAAATAGGCTGCACTGCTGGAAGAGATTGTAAATGGCCCCACAAGTGGATCAGCCATCTGAAATCATGTAGATTAGTCCAGAGGGCATGTTAGCACCTACATCCTATTAACTTGTTAGAACAGATAACAGAAAATCTTCATTAAAAGACTGACACAAAATGATCTCTTTCAAATTAGCGCTTCTAAATATCATAGTACTAGCATGTTTATCCTCAGTCAAACTTCATTACTGCTGCTCATCCATTTTTGTGTTTCACTGATATAAAAGATAGCAAATAAATGTGATTATGTAAGCATCAATAATCCATGTGGATATTTCCTTCTGTGAGGGGAATAGTTGAACTACTGTATGGTTTTGGAGAAGACATGCCTGTTTCTGTCTAAAGTGGAGAGTCAGGGAACCTTGCTTGACCTCAGTTTCTGAAGTTAGAAGTAAATATATTTTCTCTCCGAGGAGAGAAGCTCAAGTCTGGACAAGAAGGAAGACATGAGAGCAGCAACCTGAGGAATACCAGACTAGGACCAGATGGAAAATCAGCATAGATCAGAGTAGGTAAAGGGCAGTCTAGGAACCAAGGTCTCTCCATCTCTTCTCCCTCTATTCTCCCCTTCCCCACATCATATACATCTATATTACAAGTTCAGTTTTACCCTTTCACTTCCAACACTCATCAGTTCATCATGGATGTTCATGTTAGTCTCCTGCAGAAAAGAAAAACACTGTGTGGCATCTCAACAGTTTAATATGGAACCAGTAAAGCTTCTTCAGTGTCCCACAATGGACTTCCTTAGAGTAGATTTTACATATACTATGTATTACACATTTTAAATGAGACTGTCTAGACATATGCCCCAAATTTGGTGTGAATTCATTCTGATATTTTTCAGGGAATTAGTGTGGTGCCCCCTAGCTCCTCACAAATGCATTTCACCTGTGCCATGCCAGGTAGTCTAAGTGTTCAATCAGCTCATCCTGAATATCTTCAACATTGGTTGGAAATCTAACTATTTGCATGTAATGGATGCAGTGACACATTCAGAGACAGAAACCTACTTTTAGATATATAGATGAGCTTTCAGAGACTATGCACTATGTCAGCAGGTGTCCACAGCATTGCCCAGAAATACATGAGAGAGAAAGAGAGAGAGAACAAGAGAGAGATCGAGATCAATGAACGTTTCTCCTCTGAGTTACTTTTTACAAGTGCTAAGGGGGGAAGGACTAATTTCCAAAGGGCTATGGGGATTTTTCTTTCCTGGGAAAAAATAACAGCTCTTAGGAACGGCCTGTATTTTCATTTTCGGCCCTAATCCCCCCCACAATGCCTCAGAATTGTTGCCCTATCTGTTGGGGGGTCCCGGGAGGGGCACCCAGATTGCCAATTAAAATACCAATTGGGGGAAGATTAGCTGGAGCACTCTTTTGGCTAACGAGAGGCAAGGTAACTTTGTAAGGATCTTGAAACCCAATGTCTACAGCTTCAGGTCAGGGAACAGGCACGCAAGTTTAGAAGTAACCAAAAATAACAGTTTTATTGGAAAACAACAGAAAATAAATAACATACACACGCACAAACTAACTGGGAAACAGAATTGGAGAGCTTAAGGATAGGCAATACGACACCTGGTCTCGTTGTCCTGGTGAAGGAGAGATGGGGTTCCGAAGAAGAAAGCTCAGCGTGGCTGGCTGAGGGGAGTTCCTTAGACAACCGGCAGCAAGGTGGGATGGAAGTCCAGGGTGATCCAAGGAGTCCGAAGACCATTTGGAAATGAGGGGTTTTTATAGGGAAGTTCGTACCTACTGGCTATGGCAAGCCAGGTGAGAACAAAAGGAGTTTTGGCCCTGGACAAAGGATTTGGAAAGGTCAAATTTAACTTGATGAGCTTAACGCTTGATGACAATAGTTTAAATGTCTTGTTTACCGGACTGGCTCTGCTGAGAGCCACGTAGCTATTGTGAAGTTTGCAAGTGGAAGTTCCCTGAAGTGAGGAGCGAAGCTTGAGTTGCTGGCCTCAATAGAGTCTGGAATGTGAAACCATGTACGTGCTTGTCCAGAGAACCTCGCAAACACGTGGAGTGTGGTGACTGAAAACTAGTCCAGCTAAGGCCGAATTGTTTGATACCAAAGTGATATCTGGGGGTCCTCACCTACCATGCCATACCGGAAGTTACAGAATGACCAGGAACATCCTAGAAGGAAATTGCAGTTTCTGGGAAGCAGCTGGTGAAAGAAACCCTTTGTCAATTTTCAAAAGTTAAAAAACAAAAAAGGAACAGATACCATACTACTGAAGCTACAAAGATACAATCTGTAAGCTCCCTTCACCGTGAAATCACAGAGGTACCCCTCAAATCCCCAAGCTACGAATAGGGTGCTTAAGCTGGGGGAGACACTTTCAGTTGAGTCCCAACCATAGGTTTTATTTTTATTTTTGTGAGTTTTCAGAATTTGAAGAAATGTATTTTTTTTCTGATGAAATTGGGGAAAGATATTCATGGCCACCAGACACCATAAAGGTGTGTTTATGCAAGCAGAAAGAACAGAGTGAACATGTAGCATGAAGCCAAGAAAAGATTGGGGAAGGGAAAAAAAATCCCTTCTTTCTTGTTCTGCATCCTTTCTTCTGCAAAGCTAAAGCTGTGATCAAACTGATAAGTGGCTGAGAACTTCAGTGAGCTGGTGGTGATTGAAGAGTGCTGTGAATCTGCAGGCTTTGAAGAAAGAACAATTGCTCAGGTGCCTTGAAGGCAGAGTCCAAGCCTTTACAGTACACAAAGTGGAAACTAGCACAACAGCAATGATTTGGGGGGGGGGAAGCACAGACAAAGTCAATCCTAGACAGTAGTTGTGCTGTGTGTGTGTGTGTTTTTTTTTTTTTTTAAGAGACCTGAGGCTGTATGTTTTAAGAGTGTGAGATGTCATTTTTGAGTTCTTCCAAGCACCATCCATTCATTCCTGAAGGATAGCATTTTTGTGCAAGTGGATGTATCAAAAAGCAAAGAGAGAAGTCAAACAGTGAGTGATTGACTAATGATGAAAAGCTTTATTTTTATTTTATTTTTTTAAAAAGCCCTAAAGTAAAATTGGGAAGTGAAGTGACATTTTTTGGGACAGTTGTAAAAATTGTAATCAGTTGCTGAAGACAAGGCCAAAACGGTCAAATGAAATCATCTGAATAAGTGATATCGATTGTACTTCTTGTTGAAAATGAGCTATTGGAATGGAAAGAACAAGATCTGAAATAAAAGAGACTATGCATCCATGTGTGTTTCTTATCGTGCTACACCTTCAAGACTGTGAAACCAAGATACCTGAAACTTGGCATGGATAATAAATTGAAGTTTGGGTTATGCATCTTGTTTTGAACATGAGTAATTTAATTTTAGTTAATTAAAATCTGTCAGTAGTAAGCAGTACAGATTTCAGTCTGTAGAAGGCAGACATACCTAACCTCCCCTAATGGGGAGAGGGAAAGATGAATGCAGACCTGCCACATTCACTTCTCCAAAATCAGCAAATAATGGAAACCAGCCTTAATTTGAAGCCGGGGGAACATTCCTTTTTCCACTCTTGTGTTGGAGGCAAGAAATCTTATGGAGGCTGGTATGCCCTCACTTGACTGTCTTAACATGTCAGGACACCTGTGTAGATAAGAAAAGGCCCTTTTGTGACTATTCTTCACATCTTTACTAAGGATCACTCCCTGAGGAAGGGAGAATTTTCCCAGATATCTCATGACAGCTACAAAATGCATAGAGTCCATAGGAAGAAAGAAAGTTAGAAAAACAAAAACAAGATTTCAAGAACTAATCACAGAACAGTTTTGTATGTTAAATTTTGGGTGGGCACCCTGTGGCCGTTCAGACACAATATAGTCGTAGGTGTCCTGTGCTGGCAGCTTGTCAAGCCTGCACAGCTGTGTAGTCAGCAGTAGCTAGCAAACTGTATTTGTTAAAGTGGTCCAAACATACTCCAGAGCTACTGAGTCTGAATTTACTGAGAGTCCAGGGAGAAAGTGTCCAAGAGCAGAATCTATAGTCCAAGCAAAGGTCCAAGGTCTGAAGAACATGAGCAGAAAATGCAGGAGTCAGCAAGGCTATCACCAGCAATGGAGTCAGAAGATTCCATCCTCTTTCTGTTGTCCTGACCTCTGATTATATAGCTTCAGTATCCTGGCCCGTTAATGGCCTAATTAATGAACTCTTTTTTTTCCACCTCACTGACTGCTGTAAGCACTGTTCCACTCATGTTCCTAGGGTGTGACTGTTGGGAAGAGCCCTTTCTGGGTCCTGGGGCTTGACACCAGGCCTAATCCCAAAGAATCAATTCCAGATTGTGCAAAAGTTATCTGTTCTTTCCTAGCAGCACACTACCTAGGGGAGGAAAGAGAAAGGGAAGCAAGAGACTGTGAGAGAGAGGGAGAGCAAGGCAGATAAAATAAAAACGGACAGAATTATAGACTCTTATGGAACTCAAGGGCTCCTTAGTGCCCAGCCATGCAGGTGTACACAGCCAAAGTGTTTGTGGAAGACGCCAGTCCAACCTCTGTTTAAAGACCTCTGATCCACTGCTTCCCAAGGCAGTTCATTCTACTGTTGAACAGCTCTTTCCATCTTGAAGTTCTTCATAATGTTTATGTGGAATCTCTTTTCTTGAAACTTGAATCCATTGGTTCATGTCCTAGAATTTGGACCAGCAGAAAACACAAACTGGCTACATTTTCTACATGACATCTCTCCAAATATTTAAAGGTGGCTATTATATCACAATCTTCTCTTTTCCATGTTAAACATACTCAGCTCCTGAAATCATTCTTCATAGGCCTCAGTTTCCAGATCTTTTCCAATCTTGTCCTCCCTCCTCTGGACACATTATAGCTAGTCAACATCCTTCCTGAACTGTGGTACCCTGAACTGTACACAACATTACAAGTGAGATTTGACCAAAGCACAAGAAAGTTATATCCGTCAGCCCACATACCGTTCTCCTGTTGATTCAGTCCATAATTGTTCTGGCTATTTTGGCCATTGTATCACACTGTTGGCTCATGCTTATGGGCTACTAAGATCCCTACATTTTTGCATTGTTGACAAGCCAGGTGTCAACCATCATATATTTGAGCATTTCATTTTCTGAGATAAAATACAGAACCTTACATTTATCATATTTGATTTTCACCAAGCTGAACATTTTTTTTTCCTTTTGGGGAAAGACTGAAGCAAAGTAGGCACTAAACAGTTCTGCCTTCACTCTGGGCTTTTTCAGACAAAGCTGGTAAATCTCACTTACAGTGGAATAATAGTGTCTTTGGCTGGATCTTATCACATGATATCATTCCTTGTCTGTTGTTCTCTCAGTGGGAGACCATTTGGAAAGTGTTTCTTTTACAAAGGCAATCATGAACAGATTAATCCTCACCTCTTTAGACCATGGGAAGTTCATACAACCCAGCCCAAGCATACAAGCAAACTTATGAGCAGTTAACTGAGATAATCAGCCATAACTCAAAGGCACAAGCCCACCTTATCCTATCTGTTCCTCCAATCTCCTTCAACAACTTGTTTTCTTTGTCCTGTTAGCTGAGTTCCTGCTCACCAAAAGAGAATGAATGGCAGAACCACAGAGAGGAAAAAGGAGTAGGCTTAAATATTTTTGGTGCCAGCCTAATGAATTACTGACTTCAGCCCACCCACCCCTGGCAAAAGGCCCCTAACAGATTGTCCTCAAGGGAATACAGTAGAAGAAGGTTGCTAGATATAAATGATAACACTGTGCAATGGTGACTGATGGCTCTTATGGCAGTGAATCAGTGCCATGTTTTGGTTAGGTTTAAGGAAGCTATCCAAGGTCCTGGGTCTATTTAGAATAGAGTTCAACATGTTGGAGAGCTCCCTTAAAGCTTGAATGAGACCCCGGAGTAGATTCACCATCTCCCTGGAATGGGAACCACCAACAACCAGCGGGACTGTGTATCAGTTAGCATAAAAAAGGAGATGAGCAAGAGCTGATGCCAACAAACACACAAGCCCCATAGTCTTTAGGCAAGAGTTTGCCCTGAGGAGCAATCTATTTAGCACTCAAAGATGGCAAACCAGCATACAAAGTGAAAGTCTTACTCCTCTGCATAGTATTTCTATTGCATTAAATGTAGAAAGCCCATCTTGTTCCCAGATGAAACATAATATGAACTGAAGAACTTCAGGGAAGTACAGAAAATTTTCAAAACAAACAGCTAAAACTAGGAAGGGTCCTACCATTAAGTATAAACAATATAATTGGCAAGACACAGAGCATGAGAAAAAAGGATTTTGAAGAAATCAAACAGACCAGTGAAGGGGATAAAAACCAGTGTGGAACAGGGGAAATCTAATTAGATTTTAAAATCATGACAACAACTTTTAAAAATAAGCTGTGTGAGCATGGGACCGTGCCTCGTTAGGAATGTCCATGAATCCAAGGAAAAGAGACACAGACTCATTTAAAATTTGGCAGGAAACTGGCCTTTGGCTGTTCACTGCCACTGACAGTTCCAAGGAAGAAAGCAATGGAGGGCCAAACTGTTCAGCCCAAGTGGCACAGGAAGTAAGTATATCCAGCTCACAAAATGGTCTTAGGGAAGAAGATGAGCAAGATGGCCTCTTGAAATCATTCTGTGCTAATGTGCACTAGGAAAGTAGAGTTTGCATTTGTAAAAGTCACCATTAGGATGGCAGATAGACATCAGAGGAGTGCATGAGTCTACAGTTTCTTTTCTCCACAAATCTCTGCTGCTTATTGCTGTTATACTAATGGTTATGAATGGGAATGCACAATTTCTTCTATAGGGACAACTTTGTTTTATCTGACAAAGCACTTTTTTTCCTATTATCCTCCCTTCAAAAAAAATCTCTCAAATCTTTATTTTCCTAGACATCTCCTTTTATTTGAACATCTTTTTTTAACTATTTGCCCAGTAAAAAAATCATGATCACCCAGCATGTAGAAGGCCCAAATAAGACATAGTTCCAAATGTGGTTTCAGCAATGCCTTATACTACAGGTTTCCAATCTGTAGTGGAATTTGCACACCACTAATTGTGTTTCTCTTCCTTGCAGGAGATCATACTCATGCAAGAAGAAGAAGAAGAAGAAGAAGAAGAAGAAGAAGAAGAAGAAGAAGAAGAAGAAGAAGAAGAAGAAGAAGAAGAATGATGCACATTTCTTTTACGGTATTCCCTCATTTATACAGCCAATTTTTCTTGCTATTTTTTTTTTCATATTCTGCACAAGATTGAATTCTGCTTCACATGAAACAATCCTTATTTTTATTTCTTATCTTCCTTGATCAGATTCTCACCTTAGCACCAACAATTGCGTTACTGAAATATATTGATAAATATTAATTATTGATATATAACATTTACTGATATATATTTTTAAAAGCAATATAATGAGTGTCTACAAATAGGTCTGTTTGCAATGTGAGTTTGAGCCAAAGAGTTAAGGAGTAAGTACTGAATATTCTGTTGGGAAGAGGTAAAAAAAAGTAAGTGTTTTTTGATGGTCCAGGGGACAAGTTCAAGGAGTTTGTTCTTGAGCACACAAACATATGTTCAATATTTCCTTCTTCCTCTGGCCTCCCTTGGAATGCATAACACATTCCATGTCTTCCAAAACTGCTTCTATGCTTTGGCCCCTGAAGCCAGACTCTGTCCTGTTTTGAGCAGATGTCTTAGTACCTAGCCTTTATGTGCTTTCAAGGTAACTCTGATATATGGTGATCCTATCCTAGGATTTCTTGGTGAGTGGCTTTGCTTTTGCTTTCCTCTTAGGCAGAAAAATGTGACTTGTCCGGGTTCATCCAGTGGGTTTCCATGGCTGACCAGGAAGTCAAACTGCCGATTCCCAGAATCCTAGAACAGCACTCAAACCACTTCATCATGGTCTCTGAACCATAATACTCTTGAGATTTACATTCAGCATGCCCACATAGTAATAGATAAATGTTTGTGTCTACAATACCCCTTTTGTCTACCATCTCTCATTCAGGAAAAGCTGATTTATATTACTACTAAACTACCTGCATCTCAATTTTTTTTATTTGTTCTATGGTCATCTTAAAATAATGGTTTGTGGTAATTGTTCTGCTAGGATTAGAATTGCCACCCAGTCTTTAAAAAGTTTGGAGAGTGTTTTCTTTTTCTTGTTTTGTAAAACAAGACTTCAGCTGGAATCCACTAAGGCAGTTACGAGTGTGTAACCTAGAGATACATAGTCATAACCATTCTATTTTCATGATCCCTATGAATTCTCTAGTATAGGGGCTATGTAGGGACCATGAAAGTCTCCCAATCCCTCTTTATTGGGCAACAGCCACTGCAAACAATGGGGATCTGTTCCCCTGTCAATAAGGAAGCAGCTGACTGATGCTCCCATCCCCTCCTGAATCATGAAGGGGAGTGTGACAGGGACCTTGCTTCTGTCTGGCACATCAGAAATCACTCACAGTTGGGCATCAGTTAGTTGCCTCCTGGTTGACAAGGGAACAGGCTTCCATTGACTGTAGTGGCTGTGGCATGGGAAGTTGGCATTGGAGGGGGTCAGGTTGAGAGTCAATGTATAAGTACGTAATTACAATGGATATGCATTCATAACTACCCAAGTGAATTCCACCCTGCTTGAGTGGCCTCTCTTCATATAACAACTGCATCGCTGGCAGCATGTGGGAAGGGTGGAAGTTCTATAAAGTGCTTCCTTCCTCAGTGCAGCACAGGAAGATGTCGGCTGCACTGTGGAAGGAAGGAGTGTGTCCCAAATGGTATCTATCCACCAGCAGCTGGCTGGGTGTGGAGGGGAGTATTCAGGTCCCAATCCCATCCCACAATGTTCCAGGATGACACCAGAACGTTGTGGGATCACGGTAGGCTGCAGAAATGTCCCAAGTTCTCAAGAGTAGACCCTTTGTTTAAAACAAAAACAAAACAATTGTATTGTTTCCCATCTGTAGCCAACATACCTTCCACGGGCCTCTGTCTTTGGAAAAGGAAAGCCAGGTAGCATCTCAAAAAACAAAACAAAATAAAACAAAAAATATGCTAATCTTGATTCTGAAAAGTGAGAAAGAAATTTTACAGTGTGAGAAGCTGTATGTCCATAAAGGAAACTTCTCCTGGCTCTAGACAAGTGAGGAGAAATCTCAAGACCAGGTCCAATGTGGAAGCTACCTCAGGTATCAGAGCAAAGGAAATGACAAATGTGCCTCTCATCCCCTGCTGCCAGCACCAAGCAGAGCAGTCAGTTAGAACATAAGTGAGCAAGGCACTTGCCTGCCACCTGAGGTATGGTGCATGCCAGTTCCCCTTCCTTTCACATTGGAGCAATCTGGTGGTACTGCTGCTTCCTGTTGGGGTCACTCACTTGGTGGGCAAGAAGGATGGCAGGATATCAGGCAGGGATTCAATCTGGGATGGCTGGATGACTTCACATGGAACCCATCTTTTTTGCCTGCCTCTTTCTTCTCCTCTCCTTGTCACTCCCAATCTTAAAATGTTATACAGAGGGAGCTGGAAATGGGCCCCTCCTTACCTGTACTGCAGTGGGACCTGGTGGATGCTAACATTGTGAGTGGAATGAAATCTTGTGCCCATCGTGTCTGAATGGGTTGGACATGGAGCTGTGATGAGCTCTGAAAATGGATAGGAAGTGAGCCAGTGACACAGAATGCAAAAGTATGCAATACAATAACACATACCAAAGAGTCCCCCACCCATCAAGGATCCTACTGATAATCTGAACAGCATTCAGTCCAACTTACTAGCAGTAATGATCCAGAAGGATAACTTTATTCTTCAAGCTTCACATTTTATACTATTTTTTTCTTAAGAAAGTAGAATAAAATACACATCAGCAAGGTTAGTATTTCACTCAAGACTGACTACTAGTTATTTCTTATCTAACTCTTCTGTTTGCTGTTTGGATGGCCAAAGCAGTGTGTAGCTATCATAATGTTCACAAGCAAGGCTATCACTAATGTAACAAAAGTACTCCCAATATCAGCAATAATAGTTTCATGCAGAAGTTAACAAAACAGATGTAAGTCATATAATATGTCAACATAAGCAGTTAATCAATATCCTTATTAATCATACAAATGAGAGGGCAATTGAGAGTCTTCTAACGTCCCTCAAGTCTATTTTAAGCCAAACCATACCCTCCTCTCTCCTGCTGCCATACTTTTCCTGCTCTAACTCGTTGTTCTGTTCCTTTCTCATTTCTTTTCCTTCCCAGGAGTGTGAGCAGATTACCAAGAAGTCTAGAAGATGGTTGCATTTGGACCCCACCTCCACCCTTTTCTTCCCCTCCCTAAACTGAATGAAAGACTTGTGATCTTACTGCTGATACTACTTGTCCATTGCTTTCCATAAGCACCTTGGCATAAATAAGTAAGTAAGCAAGCAAGCAAGCTGTGGAGAAGAAGGAAGGGAAGAAGACAGAGGTTGAAAGGTGGAAGTAAAGTGGATGAGAGTACCTATGTCATTCATAAACAATTTGGAAATGATGGAAAATGTGAAGCCTTCTGCAAGCCTGGTAGAGGAATCCACTGAAGAGGTAATGGTCTACTTTAATTGGTCTCAGTATGCAGTAGTATACAAATTCTAACACATTTGAATTACACTTTCATGTATACATACAGAGTGATTAACTACAACTACAAATTATTGTTTATTATTTACAAATCATGAGTACATAATATAAAAGGGCAGATCCCTGCTCCAAACAGCTTACAATCTGAAACTGGTCCAGTTTTTGTGTGTTTGCTTATATATTGTAGTGTTTCTCATATGTATTGTACTTCTGAAGTACTGCTTGTGTGTAGTGACAGGTCATGTGCACTATAGGATTTTGTACCCTTCTGAGTTAATCTGTCTGGAATAAAAGAAGGGAACCTTGAATAACCATCTTTCAGTATCTGGCTATTTTTGTTAGTGTCCTCTTGACTTTTACAGAATGGTAGGTGTTTTAGATTGATCAAACAGTTCAGAAAGGCATAATTCCTTTGTCATAGGAAGGTAGACAACTTGGTGCCGACAAGAAATTTTCAACTTTATCCCCTGTATGCCCTGATTGGTGACATCTGTCCAGGTTTATGTGAGTTATAGTCTTGAACAGCTTGAGGGCATCAGTTTGCCTACTGCTTAAACTTTAGCCCTCCTATGAATGATGAAACACTGTGAAAATTTGTTGCAGAGTTTTAGATCACTCAGTGTATGAAGCTGTCTTGTATAGGTTAGATCTTCAGTCCATCTAGATTAGGACTGTCTGTTTTGAGCAGCTGAAACTCTAGTTAGGTAACACTGTGTTAGTGGTGAGATCGTTGGATTAAACATGGATATAAGGGATGTTGGTCCTTCTGTTTGCAAAAGATGTACTCTGCCACTTAGTTATAAGACATCACATCACTTGAGGTCTCACGAGGTTTCCTTTCATAGTTTCATTCTTGTTAGACACATTCTTGGCAATAACCCTCGTTCATTGAAAAATAATTCCTTCTGGCACTCTCACTCCTAACCTGACTAGTGCTTCCAAGTATTTTTTTTTTTTTAATGGGCAATCCTGAGCTGTGGAGCACACTGAACACGTAAAATTATGAAATATGCTTTGGGGTGGGGGAGAGATCATTTTAAGCGGACAAACCACAATATACACTTTTTATCATTGGGTGTATCTATGAGGGAAGGATGAGCTTATTGCCCCTAAATTCTGCCCCTCATGTAACTTTCCTTCAGTCTTCAAACTTGTAGTAACTTAAAACTTCAGTAACTTAAAACTTGTAGTAAGTTAAAATTTCAGTTGTGCATTTCAAACTACAGCAGTGGTTCTCAACCTGGGGGTCGGGACCCCTTTGGGGGTCGCACGACCCTTTCACAGGGGTCGCCTAAGACCTTGCTTCAAGCCCTTCTCAGGTTGAGCTTCTGACACTATGATAATGGTTGGGGGTCATCACAACATGAGAAACTGTATTAAAGGGTCACGGCATTAGGAAGGTTGAGAACCACTGAACTACAGTTTAGCCATCCACAGAAAAGAGGCAAGCAAAGGTGCCAAGGGGGAGTAAACACAGCAGATAGAACAGTTCTGGGTGTGAATGATTTTCAGTGTTTTCCTCTCTGCAATGCTAGAAGTTTGGGGACTGAAGGAAAATGCCACAGGGCTCATAATTCTTATTTGGGGTGCAATGCCCTCATTCTCCCACCACAGCTAAACCCCTGCTTCACGTTAGTGGAGAGTATAAACTCAGGGGATTGCTTTTATTCTTAATGCAGGGCCAGCTCTACCAAGTGAAGCAGCTGCTCCATTTGAATTACACAAAAGGAGAAAAAACTACAAGTTATATACTTTGTAGTTATGGTAATTTTCCTTCCAGGTATAGGAATTGGGGACTGATTTTCTCCCTCTTGTATTCAAATGTATTGGCTAGCTCTGAGTCTTGGGTATCCTGACTTAAGACCAGGCATTGTTTGATGCTTTCTCAGGCGATAGAATCCACAGGAGCACCCCCAGGATATCTCTTTGGCTGATCAGCATGAGACTTAGGGAATGCACCCTTCTTTTGTGATCTTTCTGCCTTTTTGCAACAATGCTATCGCTAATGATAGTAATAATACTGATCATCATCACAATGTGAAATCAGAACTGTATATGTTCATCAGATCTTTACACAAAACTAAAATTGAAGTCCAGTGGGGCATGGCCAGCAGGTTACTGGGAAGCAGATATGGCAAACAATCCATATAATATCAAATTTTTATTTTATGGATGCCCCTATATCTAGAATGTTGTGTTTTAGAGCAACTCTAGAACATTGCCCACAATGCGGAGTGGTTTTAGAAGCATTCTCCCCTACGAATAAGAGTACAGTGAGGGTTCAGAGTGAAGAACCATCGGAAAAATGGAAAAACTACAAATAACTCCCCTCATGATCCCCCTCCCATTCCTGTTTGGGACTTCCCCCTCCCATTCCCTTGCCTCTGGCCCTGTCACTCCCTAGAGGGAAAAAAAAAGGCAAGGTAAAGGACTACTGATACTTTCCCCTCATATGGACAAAAGCAGAGCACTGAGTTCTCGCATTCTACTACTTCCGGTCACCATCTTGAGAAGGGAGATTCCTCCAGAGGGGAGGAGTAAGAGCAAAGAGAGCACCTGACCAATCAGTGACCATTGCACAGCAGAATGTTCAGTCATAAGGCAGAGGACATACTATCAGCAACGTGTGTGTGTGTGTGGGAGGGGGTTGCTCTCTCATAAGGAAAAAAAATGTTCATTTTAAACACAAGCCTCACAAGCCTGGGATGAAGAATGCAAACGAACAGGAGGAGGAGAATTGTCGAGGAGGAAGGCAAGCATGTGCCTCATGAATAATCAAATTCACAAATGTCAAACCCACAGATGTGGAGGGAGAACTATATTCTTCTCAAAGATAGGAACAGAAATAGGAATCGCATACTGAAGTTCAGCAGTACCGTGCTTGAGATCATGTACAGTTTTAGCATAGCATAAATTTATGCCAATGTATTTATACTGTAATTCACTATTGTGCAGCCAAATGCACTGTGGGTGGCACAGCCATGCACTGATACTTTACACAAGACAGTTAGCTCCTCATCCACCAAGTCAGGTCTGTGTTCAAGATTATGAAACAGTTTGTTGCACTACAGACCATGTGGGGCAACCTCTGAGAAAGTATAACCACTTATATAATGGGTTTTTATGTTACTGTGCTGCCCCAACAGGCTTCTGGCTTTATCCTTGAGATCATTTGTAACTGTTTTATTTGTATCCAACTTTAAAAAGAAAAAGAATATCATATTTCTATCTATGCCCATCCATCCATCCATCCATCCATCCATCCATCTATCTTTAACAGGATGGGCTTCCATCCACATGGATAAGCACTTTTAATGCTGTTGCTCCACAAGGAATCTACAGCATCATGTACTTCTAACCCTAAGGATACGCATCTTTAAGGAGTGATGGTTATATTTCTTTGTGAGCTACATTCTGTAAGTAGTAAAAGGAGTGCTACATGTGATTGTCTGAAAAAGTGCTTTAAGATATATGTGCAGTGACCTTGGTGAAAATGAATTGTTTACAACATGCACTATCTAAAATGCTATTTGCATCAGTATAATGTATCATTGAAACAGTCACTTTCAAACTGGTTAGAACCAAGGTTACTGGAAATGCACAGCAGCTGTTGTAACCTCAAAATCTTGAACATATTTTTCTTTATGCTCATATTATGGACTAATTGTCCTCTACATTCCATTTTCATAAACAAATGCATTATTGAGTTTTATGGGAGAATATAAACAAGCATGGAGCAGACCAAGCTCTTTTATGTTCCATTTGTGCTATTTCAAAAATTGGAGAAGCCACATTAAACCAAAAACAACACCCCAACACACAAACAAGTCATAATAATTTACTACTGAAGAAGAACATGCATGCTGAAAACTATTATGTCGCCAGCAGCCCTTGAAAAATAATGACTTCATTATAGAAATACTTACATTGCTTTAATTATAGATATCCATGAAAGCATGTCACTATTGTACTACAGGCTGAGCAGTTCAGATGGACAAGGTGTTTACAAAACTGGAGAATAACTGAGGAAATTTCCAGACAGTCTTCAGACACCACTGGGAGACTTCTCAATTGCAGTTCTAGCACTGAAAATGACATTATCTTATTCTCCTGGTGTCTGCTTAGTATTTCAGGTGATGGATAATAACTGCAGTCAGAAGAGTTAAGATTAAAAGTTGATGAAAAGAGTGTGGAACAAGCATAAATACGGATCTGGACAAAACCTTTCTTTGTGTGAATGGATTTCTTTTGGCCCAAGAGAGATGAAAACATAATTTTTTTTGTAAATTAAGTAACTGATGATAGTAGAGAAAGAAGAGTGGTTAGATTTGTGTAATAAATATGCAAAATGTATGCAGTGATAACATCTGAATTCTGCATGTAGAACAAACTGAATTCAGTATGGTTTTGGTGTATATATACACTTTGCTTTTCCTCCAAAATTGTTCAAGGCAACATATTAGACTGTCTTCTCTTCCCCATCCTTACATGTTCCCTGTGAAATAGGTCAAGCTAACAATGCCCCTGAAGACTGCAGTCTTCAATCTTTCTTGTCCTAATCTGACACTGTAATCACTTCACCATTTGGGCTCTGAAGTGGTTAAGTAATTGTTCACTTAACAATTATTATATATGCCCAGAGGTTTTTTATTTATTTATGAAATTATAGGGAAGTGATGAAGAGTACTAGGGTTCTAGCTTGACATTTCAGTTGCTAGCTTATAGAACTGCAGAATCTGAGTGGGCAATGAGCAGCAGCAAGTAGAATGGAGAGTAAGTACCAGTGAAGTGTGGAAGCACAGGCCTGTATGTGCCACATGCCTTGCTTTCCATCAGGTTTCATCTTCTGCCATCAGTGATGGTGGGAAAACAAAGTTGAAACAATGCTTAACTATTAGTCTTGTTGGCTTCTGTATATGGAACCAAGACGAGCACGATCTTTTTTTCCACCTCCAGACCAAATGTCTACAGTCCTATAATCCATAGTTTGAGAAATAATTTTAACTCAAAGTACTCAGCACTGAGTGTGGAGGGTGGGAGTTTGGGAAGGTAGAGGGGGTCTTTCCAGTGTTCTGCTCAGCAGTAGATCATGTAGGAAGCCTCATGGTAGCCAGACTTCCTGGTCATTGAAAGACCTTACCATGAGACATTAGACCAAAGTCTTGCAAAGAGTCAAGATTTCACTATATTTCACAGGATTTCAATTGGTCTTACATAGGTCTGCTGCCTTATAATGGCTATTTTCCATCAGATATCCAGAACAATATATCAGAGGGTATGAGACAAGAACTGAAGGGTTTATTAGCATTTTTAAAACATTTGTTGCATAATTTTATAATGAAGTGGCTTTAGACAGTTGCATAGGTATGGTTTACGAGTTGTAATCTTCCTGTGGAGGCATTTGCTGTGTCTAAGGTGCCTTTATCACATGGCTCCGTAATATAAAGCATCCCCACATCACCATCAGCAAATCCTTCAGTGACATCAAAAATGTCTGCCTGACCCCGAATTTGTGCAATGAGTTACATTATGAACTACAGAGCAAGAAACAACACACATTTGGGATGCTATTTCAAGCAAGTTCCATCCAGTGCTTTTAACATGTAGATCAACCTCAATTCCTTGAAAATTGCTGTGCTGAAGAAAAGCGTCAACACATTTGAGCTAGATTGCCTATCCATCATTCAAATTAACTACATTTTAAAATTCTAGCCAATTGTTGCTAGGTAAAATATTCTGGAGGATTTGATTGCTGTGCTGAAGAAAAGCATCCAAACATTTGAGCTAGATTGCCTACCCATCATTCAAATTAACTACATTTTGAAATTCTAGCCAATTGTTGCTGGGTGAAATATTCTGGAGGGTCTGATAGCTGAAAGGAAATAGATTCTAGCAGTGACATTTATCAGCAGTCATACTTATTATTTGTTCCATCAAGAAGTCAAACATACAGCAACACTAACTCTGTCTGGAAAGCAGGATATTTCATTCCAAGTGCAAATTAGATCTACAAGAGTTTTAAAAAACCTGCCTATTTTCCCACTGCAGGGTACAAGTCAGTTTCACTGAGCAAGAGCTTTTGAACTCAGTGGGAATTAACTTGTACTTGGTGGGAGAGAAAATACCCTTGATGAGCAATTCTCTCTTTTTCACCTCCTTCATAACAGTTCAGACTAATGTTGTTGTGGTTGTCGTTGTTGTTAAAACTCCTCAATAGGCCAAACAAAGACTATAGTCTCAATGACCAGGTAATATGGAGAGACATTAGAAATATCTGACTAGTGTAAATCTGGGGGTCTATGAAGGCACTTACAAAAGCAAGGATGTTTGGACATGAGGATCCGTGGATAAAGTCCAGTGTGCTAGCTGATATCTAACTGAAGGGAACAGGTCACAAAGACAGTCCTATTTGTCAAATTCCAGGTCTTTATAATCCTTGTTAAAAGGTTAGTTTTAGAGATGTTGGTAAATGTGAGCAGAACTCAGAATAATGAAGTACAAATAATAACTTGCAATATGTTCCTTTTCATAAGAATGATAACATATTTCAGTTACATTGTTGTTGTGATGTAAATAGGGGTTAAAAGAATTTCTTCTGTGTTGTAACAATTGTAACTGTTATAACTGTTATTGTCAAGATATGTAATTGGTCAATATTACTTGATGCTGCGCTGCTTCTTCTGATCTTGCCCTTTAAGATTAAGGTGTAGAGTGAGATGAGGCTACGCAGCTGTATGTTAATTTTATGTGTTTGACTCAGGCACTTGTAGAGTAATAATGTACAGCTGCGTGAAGTGTATATAAGCAGTTTGGAAAAACTGCTCTTTCTTCTCTCTCTTTCCTTTTGTCTCCTTGCTGTGTTGGTTTGTATATTGCTCTGCTGTTTTTACTGTTTGACTTTATCATGTTTTGCTAAATGCCTTAACTTGTTATCTGCAATAAACCTTTTGTACTTTTTCTTTATTGCAGTTTGAAGTGGCTGTTTTTCCTCTAGGCTGTAGTTTTATTGCTAGAGGCTTTTTGGAGGTCCTTGTTTGTTTAAACAAGTACCCCAATATAAGGCTCGCTATAGGCAGGCAGCCGACAGGTTATGGACCCAGCACGCTTCCGCTGTGCAGCCTAGATACCAGGAGAAGCCACTGTTTTTTGTGAGGCGTGTTTTTTGATTTTTGAGGTCCTGCTGGCTGGTGTGTTTTTCTTTTGTTATTATGGCTCACTCTGTATCAGGTAGCCTGCCTCTCACGAGGCTGAATGGCTCGAATTACCTGACCTGGGCTGTTAAGATGCAGTATTTTCTTCAGGGAGAAGGTGTTTGGGGTGCCTTTACAGACCCTCTGGATCTCCCATCGAATGCAGCTGATGCAGCCAGGATTGTGAGTCGGGCCATGTCTCTTCTGTTTCTCTCAGTGGAGGATGACCAGCTTATGCATATCAGAGACCTGCAGTCCCCTTGTGAATGTTGGGTGGCCTTGAAAAATGTTTATGTTTCTCAAACAGCAGCAGCTAAGTTTTCTCTTTGTTTCCGGCTTTATAATATGAAATTAATGCCTGGCAATACAGTACAACAACACCTTGCAGAAATGTCCAGCCTGTTTGCAGCTCTTCGTGAAAGAGGCAAGGTTCTAGATGAAGGAGACAAGGTGTTTTGTATTTTAAATTCTTTGGATTCCAGTTGGGAATTGTTGGTGTCATCTCTCCAGTCAATTCCAGAACGGGACTTGACAGTATCACTTGTAACAGCCAGGCTGCTGGAGGAGGAAGAGAAGAGAGCCAGGACGTCCATGCAGGCAGTTGCAGAAACAAACTCCGGAAGAGGAGCTTCACATGTTGCTTCTGAGAACAGGCAGGAGGGGTTGGTGAGAGCCCATGCCGTCCGGAGATGTTTTTGTTGTGGTTCAGTGTCTCACCTTAGACGTGACTGTCCATTGTTGAGACAAAGGGCTCAAGAAGCCAGAGGTGCTGGAGGTCGTGGAAGAGGTGTCAGAGGTCTCAGGAATCCATCTCGGGCTGTTGTAGCTACAGACTGCACCATTCCTGACAACTCTAAGAAGATAGACACCTCCGTTTGGCTTCTTGACAGCGGGTGTTCTCAACATTTGGCCAACACTGAAAGTTTGTTTGACTCTTTAGCCCCTGCCAATGTTTCCACTGTTATTTTGGCAGATGGCACTACGGCTAAAGTGTGTGGTGTGGGTAATGTATATGTTTCTGCATTAGATATGTGCCTGGAGAATGTCCTGTTTGTACCTTCCCTTGATTTTTGTCTCCTCTCAGTGGGTGAGTTAACAGAATTTGGTTTTGAGGTTATGTTTTCTGGGAAGCAAGGGAAAGTGCTTAAGAATGGGAATGTGTGTGCTGTGGCTACTCGAAGTGAAAAGCTGTATAAGCTCTTGCCACACCACAAAGTTAGTAATGTGTTTAGTAATGTTCCCACACATAATGAATGTATACACCTGTTACATCATCGCTTGGGGCATGCAAGTTTTTCTGTTCTAAAGAAAGTAGCTGGTTGTTGTAAAGGTTGTTTTTTGAAACCATGCAATGTTTTCTTGGATTGTGCCATTTGTAAACAGACCAAATCTAAACAACTGCCAGCTCCCAGAAGTAGTTCACGTGTACCTACTGCTCCCTTTCAGTTGGTACATTGTGATGTAGTAGGTCCAATGAGTAAAAAGTCTCTGGGAGGTGCTCGGTTCTTCCTACTTTTAGTAGATGATTTTAGTAGATATACATTCTGCTATTTACTGGAAAGGAAGTCTGAGGTTTTTCAAATTCTTAAAGATTGGTCTGCTCTTGTTGAGCGACAGTTTGGGTATTCTGTAAAGAGGCTGCAATCAGATAGAGGCAGTGAATTCCTTTCTGGTAATGTGCAGCAATGGCTTCAGAGGAAAGGGATTGTGCATAGAACTACTGCTGCCTATGCTCCTTTCCAGAATGGAATTGCTGAGCGTACTGCTGGGGTCATTCAGACACTAATGCATAGTCTGCTTGCAGATGCAGACCTTCCCCTGAGTTTTTGGGGAGAAGCAGTATTAACTGCATGCTATCTCCATAACAGGCTGTGGAGTTCAGTGGTGCAAGCCACTCCTTATGAGTGCCTGTACGGAAAACAGCCCTATTTAGCCCATTTGAAAGTTTTTGGGAGTTTTGCATGGGTTCATATCCCAAAGAACCAACGTAAGAAAGGAGAGCCAAAAGCTCAACGTTTGAGGTTCGTGGGGTATGAAGACTTTTGCAAAGGGTATCGGTTCTTCAAAGGTGGCACCAGTTGTGTGATATCAAGGAATGCCACGTTTGAGGAGCACGCAAATTGGGCACGCGTGCAGGCAGCTTCTGAGTTTCATCCTTCTGCTTCTGATTTGGTTTTTTCTCAGTCAGAACAGCCTCCAGCCTCTGCCACTGACTCCTCGTGTGTCAAAACTGAGGAGGAAGATTTTTCAGAGGGGAGGGCTGTAAGAGAAGTTGTAGAAGTACAAACAGGGGAGGATGAACGGAAATATACAAGGAAGAGAACTCGTAGTGTCAAGGAGAATAATGAGTCCATGTCTGAAAGTGTTAGTCCAAGAAGATCTGAAAGGAAAAATAAAGGGGTTCCCCCAAAAAGGTTTACTCCTGACACGTCTTTGTCAGTGCGTGCTTGTCTGGCAACATGGGAGCCTAACAGCTTCGCTGAGTTAATGCAAATGTCTCGCCAGAATGCACAGCCCTGGTGGAAGGCGATGCAGGAGGAAATGGACTCTATTGCCCAGCATAATGTATATTCCCTCTGTGAATTGCCCAAAGGTGTGACACCCATAGACTGCAGGTGGGTGTACAAGGTTAAAACAACTAGTGATAGACAGGTTAAACACAAGGCTCTCCAGAAATGTAAGATGAAAAAATTGTAAGGCGGTAAAATCGCAATGGTTACTGGGTTTGTAAAGAATGTAGAAGATGAACTGTTCCCAGATATACAAAACCCTTTATTGTTACAATACACAACCAAATGCTCAATAGAATAGGACTGATGGGTCCTGTAGTGGTAAAAGAGGAAGCAGCTACTCATCAAGTAGGGGAGTGTCAAGATATGTAATTGGTCAATATTACTTGATGCTGCACTGCTTCTTCTGATCTTGCCCTTTAAGATTAAGGTGTAGAGTGAGATGAGGCTACGCAGCTGTATGTTAATTTTATGTGTTTGACTCAGGCACTTGTAGAGTAATAATGTACAGCTGCGTGAAGTGTATATAAGAGTTTGGAAAAACTGCTCTTTCTTCTCTCTCTTTCCTTTTGTCTCCTTGCTGTGTTGGTTTGTATATTGCTCTGCTGTTTTTACTGTTTGACTTTATCATGTTTTGCTAAATGCCTTAACTTGTTATCTGCAATAAACCTTTTCTACTTTTTCTTTATTGCAGTTTGAAGTGGCTGTTTTTCCTCTAGGCTGTAGTTTTATTGCTAGAGGCTTTTTGGAGGTCCTTGTTTGTTTAAACAAGTACCCCAAATATAAGGCTCGCTATAGGCAGGCAGCCGACAGTTATAACAGGTGTAATTATTATGAGTATTTTTGTATTTTACAGGGTGTACACAGCCTCAAGAGCCAGTGTGGTGTAGTAATCTGAGTTTTGGATTAGGTCACTAGGAGACGAGAGTTTGAATCCCTGTTCCACAATGGAAATCCTTTGGGTAACCTTGAACTTGTTACATTAACTCAGCCCCTGAGGAAGGCAAAAGTAAACTTCCCTCTCGCCAAAATCTGTCAAGAAGAAAACATGATAGTTGTACCTTAGGGTGACCATAAGTTAGAATAACTTGAAGGCACACAACACAACAAAATCTCACTACTTAGGTTTGTTTTTATCATAGGCCAGAGAAGTGGATTATTTTGAAGTAGTGGGGAAAAGTAGGTATTCCAAATAATGTGAAGACTTAGGCCATTTCCACACTACACTGTTATAGTGCTATTATTCCACTTTCAACATCCTATGGAATCCTGGGATTTGCAGTTTATGGAGGGGAATTTAGAATTTTCAACCAGAGTGTTCTTTGGCCTTAGTAAACTACAAACCCCAGAATTCCACAGGATGTTGAAAGTAGAATAATAGCATTGTAACAGTGTAGTGCAGGAATGGCTTCACTTTTAGAAGACTGCAGCTGTAATGGAAGCTACCTATTTTTAGGGCTCCTGTAACTGTCACTAATTATTTTGGTAAAACAACTTTCCACATTTTGGATCTGAATTCCTTTAGATGTGCAAGTTTCTAGAATCTTGCAGGCAGTAATACCCTAAACAGCTTTCAGCATGGATTTAGAAAAGAAATATTTGATCGGGGTGTAAATATTCACTGACTCTATTCTCACATGGGAGAGAGAGAGAAAAAATGATTTTTTAAAAAATCCCAGCTGACAGTATATACTTCAGAATATTTTTGTGAAAAATTTGGAAAGATTTTCTGATGCAAAACCTAGAAGGGGAGTTGCAGGATATGCAAGCCTGCTCTTATGCAAAACATAACTTTTTTTTGCCTTTGCTGCTGCTGCTGAAAGATGGAATGATCATTTCAGTCTTTCACAGATTTTTTTTTTTAATAGTGATTGGCATCTTCAATGTGTTGAGACACCCTTCCTTGTTGAGGACAAGAAAATCTGTGAGCGTTCTTCAGATTCCTAGTATTTAAGCAGAACTGAAACGCCTCTCAGAACTGACAAGGATGGCCTGAATATGCTCTGCATTGTTCCTTGCATGGTGCTTGAAATCAGGTTTGAGATATATGGAGAGAGACTGGCAGCTTTCAGGTTTGCTTTTCATCTCCTATCTGGCGAGTGAAACATCAGCAGGATATTCACAAGCTTTTCCAAGTGAGTCTGCCTTCCAGGGGCTTGTTCAGCAGAGTTCAAATCTCTGGCAAACAGCTCACTATGTCTCTAGTGCTCCTAATGCAAAATACATTGGCTTTTACATTGTTAGCTGTGAGAGCGACGGGCCCGATGGCACCAAAGGCTTTTAAATATTCATCCCTTCTCGTAAATATTAAATATGAAAAACAGAAAAGCAAGTCTTTACTAGACATCAGTGCACAACAAGAGAAGAGCAAAAGCTGATCTGAGGAGAAATAAATTAAGACCAAGCTGAAGATGACTGACAAAGATCTTAAGGCATAAGGAAGAGCTGGAGAGGCAGTCTGAAAAATAAGGCAACTCATAGGACGTGGTGGAGGAGGGAATTCTCATAAACAAATGAGAAATGTGTCTACAAAATGAAAACACAAAGGAGACAGTCTGGGAAATCCATAGAATGCTATGAAGAAAAACAGCGGGTGCAGGGCCAGGAATCAAAGCAGAAGCTCCATGAAGCTTTAGGGTAGACTAGAGTCTGGCATGTTAAAGAAAAACAGTACTATGAGTTCAACTTAATTCTCCATCCTTCATATAAGTCTTATTAAAAAAAAATGTAGTGCTTTACATACTTGGCTATTATTTGGCTAATGTTTTTCAAGTTTTTCTGACCAAACCAAAACCAACACCAACCAGGATCTTCATCATCAACTGGTTAGGTCTTTCAGTGATCCCTTAATGGATGCTTAAATTCAGCAATCTGGGCTGTATATGCTATTCCCCAAATCTTGGAAGTAGCTGACTTCTAACAAGTAACTCCGCTTTCCCAATAGTGGAGATATAACATAGCTTATGACACAATGGGAACTTCCCAAGATTACATTGTGTACATTGCTTCACTCTATGGTGTAACTGTAATAGTTATGGGGGTTTGATCTCACAAAACAGTTGCAGGGTTGGCTTGTGCTGCTGCAGTGGGTGTTGTGGCAACCCTGAGGTGGATGAGAGCAGGGTGATTTGTAGCACAGACCAGCCACTCGTGGCATTCAGATTTTCAAAGTAACTGGTTAGAAAGTATTTCGTTACTTTTGAGAACTGGTGAAACAAAATATCTCAAATTGGAACTTTTAGTGGCACTTCACAGTTTGGCCCTTGGAACTGCCACTGTAACTAATCTTTGAGAATAACTCTACAAGCTCTGTCCCTAGATGAGGAATGGCACATGTGGTTTTTGGCAGATGGGGATCAGAATCAGATCTGGGTCCAGAGCCAGATGCAATCCAATGGGAGCTATTCTGTCAGCTCTATATGGTACATATGGAGATGCACCTTCCATCTGCCTTGCAATGTGCCACACACACCCCAGTCCTCCATCCAGGGCTGGTGTACAAAGATGATTCCTGAACTTTGCTCCATAAGACTTTCTCTGGCCTGGTGACATAGAATGTAAGCACCAGCATCATTCCAATTTCAGAAAAAGAAATCTAGCCTTTTACAGAGTCTATTAATTTTTTAAAAAATTCATTTTGAACCAGATTTCCATTTGCTTTCAACTGATGTGGCTTCATTTGTCTTGGTTCCAATGAAAATAACACCAGTTCACATCACCCTATAAGCTTAACTGGGGCATTGTTGCACTAGAAAAAATATTCAGGAGACTTGTCCAAATGGAGAAGGCCATCTGGTCTGCTATCTTTTCATATGGAAAGGTCTTCATCTAATCATTCTCAAGTGAGTTAGCTTTTGCCATCTTGCCACTGAATCGCTATCTAGGCAGCTAGAGGAAAGAAAAGATGTCTGGCACATTCCAGAATTGGCAAAAAGAAAGCATTTATTATTTCCCTTCATTTTTTATATCTCATCCAAATGAGCCTTGTTTGACTTTCCCTAGAGCTAATTTTCCTTAATCCAAGTGGAAAATGTATCAGAGCATATGGGAAAAGCACATTACTTCCACGGTTAAAGGAAGGTTCATTATATTTTGTAATAAGGCCAAACAACAAACAAGGAACACTTCACCCAAAATGAACTTGTCAGAGAGTGTGGAGAAGATGGAACATCAATAGAAATTATTGCTATAATAGATAGACAATATTATTGATGCTTTACCAAGCACCTAATGAGATTAGTGGTTTGATTCAGCAAGAAGTTTCCAATTGTGTGAAGAAGATGTAGGAGAAGCAGCAAGTCCATTCACGATGACAACCATGTTGAATTATTGTGTTATTTATTTGTTCATTTTATATGCTGTGTTTCTCCTGCCATGGGAATCAATGAGGCTTTGTTGTTGGATGCCTTCAAGTCACTTCTAACTTATGGTGACCCTAAGGAAAGCCTAATATGGAGTTTTCTTGGCAATATTTATTCAGAGGAGTTTGCCTTTGCTTTCCTCTGAGGCTGAGAGAGTGTGACTTGCCCTGTGGGTTTTCATGACTTAGTGGGTACTTGAACTTTGGTCTCCAGAGTCTTAGTCCAACACCACACTGGCTCCTAAGGTGGCTTACAATAATTTAAAATAAACATTTAGTTAAAATCTTATATTACAAAAGTTAAAAAAACAATTAGACAGCAGTTCTGTTAAAAGCACATAGTTTTTTTTAAAAAAGTTTAAAATACATTTAAAATTTAAATGAAAACATACAAGATAAAAAACACAACACATCACTTACAATCACTGTTCTCTCATGCGAATGTTCTTTTATGTTCTTCCATGTCAAAGGACTGTCTAAACAAAAAGGATTTAGCCTGCTAGCAGAAACAAGCAGAGAAGGGATTAATCAGATCTCCCTTAGAAGGGAGTTTCAGATCCTGGGAGCAGTCACTGAGGAGGCTGTGCTATGTCCTCCTCAAATGTGCTTGTAATGCTGGCAGGACCAAGAGAAAGCCCTTCCCCAAAGTTTTGAAAAGCTGGGGAGGCTTGCAGAATGAAATATGGTTCTTCAAACAGTCAGGGTCCAAGCTGTATAGGACTTGACTTTAACAGTCATAACCAACAGTTTCAGTTCTTCCTGGAAATGAACTGGTAGCCAGTAAATCTCTTTTAACGGGAGAGTTATATGATCCCTGTAACCAGCCTCACTCAACAGTCTGGCCACAGCATTCTGAACCCATTGAAGTTTCTCAACAATTTCCAAAGATGGCCCCATGTAGGCTGTGTTACAGTAATCCAAATGGGATGTGGCAAAGATAAAGACATGTGGCCAGACCTGCCTTCTCAAGGAAAAGAGGCAGCTAGTGCACTAGTTTTAACAGTGCAAACGTACTCTTGGTCTGCACTAGAAACTGGGCCTCCAGGATCAGATCTGTGCCCAGGAGTACAACCAAGCAGCAAATCTGAGAGTTTAGGGGGAGTGTAACTGCATCCAACTCAGGCTGAATCCTTCTGTCTTGTCTGTGCAAATTTTCAACTTGTTCACTCTCATCCAGTTCATTACTGACAGCAGACATTGATTTACTACCAGTTTTCTGGGAGGTAGGTGACGAGGAGGGATAGAACTGAGTATAATCTGGGTGACACTGACTCTCAAAGCTCCAAGTGATGTTTCCCAGTGGATTCAGAGAGATATTAAATAGCATTGGGGGCAGTACCAAGACCCCACAGCCAGGTGGCCAAGATGTCAAACAGACATCCTCCAGCACCACTCTCTGAGTCTTCCCCTCCAAGAAGGACTGGAGTCATTGTAGAGCAGTGCTCCCCAATAAGAGCAGTGCTCCGCAATACACTCCCAGAGAGGCAGTCCCAAAGGATACCATGGTTGCTAGTATCAAAAGCTGCTAAGACATCCAGCAAAACAAATGGTTCCCAGCATAGGTCATCTACCAATGCAACTGAAGCTGTCTGTGTTCCATGGCCAGTCTTGAACCTAGATTAAAATAGATCTAATTATCCATTTCAACTAGTTTCCCGGAGTTGGGAGACTACAATACTCTCTAGAAAGGCATATTGGCAACTGGTCAATAATTGTCCAGTATGATGGGATTCAGGGAAGGTTTTTCAGTAATGGTCTCTCCACTGCCTCTTTTAGGCAAAATGGAAGCAATGAGTATTATTTCCACTGCAGTGAGCACTGTATCACTCCATTGCTCATCTGGTCAGTCCCCCTCTAGTTGCTTTTAAGAGCCAGAAGGAGCATGGATCCAATACATATGTGATGACTCTCACATCTGCAAGGATCCTGTCCACATCCTCAGGCTGCACAAATTGAAATGTATCCAATAACATAGGACAAGCAGGAGCCAGGTTCATATCCACTGGACCTGTGTCAACAACAGCGTCCAAATCAGAGTGAGTCTGAGTGATTTTATCCACAAAATATAATATAAATTCTTCACAGTGGGCTTTTAAATCATCAATATGCTGCTCTTAAAAGTCAAGGTATAAAAGATCCCTGATCACTTGAGATAGCAGTACTGGCTGACACTGTGTAGATGCAATGAAAAAAGAAATTTCTTTGTTGCCACCACAGCCACAGAATAAGCTTTCCAATGAGCTCTGGCCTGTGTTTGGTCAGACTTCCTCCAGTCTTCTGCCATCATCAGTCTAGTCTTTACCCCATGGTGCATCACTACCAGTACTGTCATAAAACAAGGGACTTGCTTGGCTCCAGAGGTCAGCCAGGACCTTGTTTAGATACCCGTGCTGGCATAAGAAACTCTCTGCAAGCCACCAGGAACCCATCCAGATCCTTTAGCCTTCTGGGGAAAACAACCTTAATCAGACTCCCAACTTTGTGGAAGCTCCCAAGTTCCAGTGAGTTTAAATCAGACAAAGTAGTGATGTTTCATTGGCAATGGAAATATAGAATGTCCCTCCACACCCAGTGTTTTACAGTATTTGCTCTTGCTATAATCACCCAAAGAACATCTGTATATCTGGACAGAACTGAAGAGTAAACATTTTGAGAAATGGCAGCCACATGCCAAATTCCTCCATCCTAGGGTCAGGTCAAGACTTTTAGCTGTCTGAGGCAAACGACAGGGTGCACACTTTTTTTGTTTAAAAAAGAAGTGTTTTTCATATACTAATATAACTGAGGCCAAAGAGCAATCTGGTTGAGAATTCTAAGGCCCCTCCCTAAACTGCAAACCCCAGGATTCTATAGGATGTTGAAAGTAAAATAATAGCACTATAACAATATAATGCAGAAATGGCCAGAGAGACAAAGAGAGACTGTGTGAGGGAATTTTGTATTAGATAGTTAAGACTGTGGCTGGCTCTCTGTCAATGAATTACAGTATGACTTATGCTATTGTAACCCCCTTTTTTGGTTAGAATCCTTTTCAAAATGTGCAGTGGCCAAAATCTTTCCCCAAACACAACTTTTAAGTGACACAGTTCACCTCCAGCATGGCTATTTCCATGTTGTTGGAGAGCAAGGTGATCATCATGGATGTGTCCAGCTAGTTTCCTTTAGCTGAATGTGTTGCAAGAACATCACCTGTAGGGACCACCTGTGGATACCCTGAAGTCACTGCAGATACAGAGACTCCCATCTCTGTTATCACTTGAAAGGTAGGCTTTGTGAGTGTAGCATAAGCAGATGTAGCTATGGAGACAACTACATGCCAGATATACATCTCCTGGTGGTGGACCTCAGATATAGTATTATTAAGGCTACCATATTTTGAAAACTGAAAAATAGGTTACATTTGCCAACTGATTGCTTCAAATCATCCATTCAGAGAGAAAATTTAGCTTTGAAAAGCAGGAAATAGCTGGGGAAAGGAGGATACATGGTAACCCTAGTATAATATTAAACAGAAATGAAAAGTAAAACTTCAAGTGCTTATGTCATGGAAAATAATGGGTGAAATGATAATCAGTATTATTTGAAATTGTATTAAATAAAATGGTGGTTGTTCATTGTAACTCTCTCTACGATCTCATCACAATACCAGTGCCGTAGAACAGTGGTTCCCAACCTCTTGGTTCCCAGACATTGCTGAACTACAGCTTCTAAAATCCTTCACTGATGACCATGCCAGCTGGGGCTTCTGGGAGTGAGGTTCAGCACCATCTGGAGATGCAGCATTGGGAGCCACTTTCATAGAAAAGTAGAGCCAAAAGTCTTAAAGAACAGACCAAAGAATAACCTTATATACAGACATTGAGGAAGGAGGCCTCTTGAAAGAGCCTTATATATCTTGGAAGAGTGTCAGGTTCTGAGGTATGTTCACCACAGATGGTGGCTAAGTGTGTGATCACAGTGGTGGGATAATCATAGTTCTCAATTCCTACATACTAAATCCTAACATTCAAAAATAAATGATTTTTAAAGCATAGCATAATGGAATCATAGAGTTGGAAGAGACTGCAAGGGCTATCCAGTCCAGTCCCCTGGATGAGCTTCAGACTTAATCAGAGTGAAAACAAATTCTAATGAATTAACAACAAAACAATAATTATGAATTGATTAGACATGACAGATAAAATTAGGATGCAGCCATCTAGGAACCTAGGGTAGATAGTTGTAAAACTACCTTATCCATCTGTATATGCAACTGTGTAACATAATCCAGTGAAGCTGAATATCCTCTCTAAATTGAGAACATCACTCCTTTGAAATAGTCTGGTGTGCTTATTAACCATATTCCAAAATATATCGTCCACCACCAGTGTTACCATTCTCAGGGCACCTTATAGTAATATTAATATGATCAAAATAATAAAACTCCCCAGATATCCAAAGCAGCGTATAAAGAAAACCAGCACAAGAGCAGTCGAATGGTTTAAAAGACTCAGGATTTTCCTTTAAAAGTAGTGCAGTGGAATTCCAAAGGATGTCCTAGGTATAGAATCAGAGAAACATAGAGTCGGAAGAGACCACAATGGCCATTGAGACCAACCCCCTGCCATGCAGGAACAAATACTCAAAGAACCCCCAGCAAGCTGCTTTGGGTAAGCTGCTTTGGAGAAGTGATTCCATAGTAAAAGCACACAACCAAAAGGATTCTTTCTCCAGTTGTTCACTTATCTGATCCCCAAACGCAGAAACATAGACCACAAGCAATTCCACATGTGAGTAGGTAGTCTTTCATTGTTGCATTTTGATTTCAGGTTGATTGTTCTATTTCTACAGTTTTATAGAAGTGTTTTTCTAATCTATAAAACTGTAGAAACTGCAGTGTTTTTCTAATGTCTACACTCAGTTGTGGATTTTAGAGCCCCATGAGGAAGGAGCAGGGACACAGTGACCTGCTACCCATGTTCACATGCTGGAGAGTGAATATCTATAGTGAAGCACCTAGTGGATTCTAGAAAATTCCCCATGTTAACTGAAATCCTGAACACACATCTGATCTTTTGGCTTAGCGGTCTGAACAGTGCACAGGACATCAGAAATGGAGACAGACAAGAGAATCACCTTGCTTAAAATGGCACCCAAGAAATCAGGGACAATATTCTAGTCACTTAAAAACAGTTTTATTAACTGATTAAACTAATCAAACAGTTTGATTAATTAATGCCATGTAATTACCCTAGCCCAGTGAATATCTTTGTATTCTTGCTCAAATTGCTTAACAGAAAAACAAAATAGAACAAAAAAACCTATGCCGGTCATCTATACTATTTATTTTAGGTCTTTTCAGCTTCAATTATTACACAAGGGCCATGACCAACAAATTCCATAGAGGAAAAATTAAACTCTCTGCTTGATCATGTGTTTATTTCTTTGTACAAAACATCTGGCATTTTGGAATAGACCAGCCAGAATTACAAACAAAACTCTAGCAATAAAATGACAGCTTCAGCAGGTTAGCAGCATTAAAGGGAGGAATGACCTCTGGTGATCCAAGCTTGCTTATTAGTACAGCTGGTCACAAAGAACAGTCAAAGTTCTGTATCCAGCTACTCTATTTATTTGCATTACCACTAGGTACTCTGATAGATCACAAAGCCATCTTTAATGCTGATCGTTTAACGTACGTCTCCAGTTTTAGCAGAGTCTGGAAAAATTACTTGCTGACTACAAGTCCCATATTCCCCTAGCTAGCATGGCCAGTGACTAGGAATTCTATTTAATTAAGAAGCCATGATCCATACCAATTCCAAAGATCCAGTCCCTATTAATAGTGAAGGCTGGAAAATTTACTTTTGGGACTTTTGAAGTATAGTTCCTGGAATTCTCCATGCTGGCTGGGAGATCCTAGAAACTGTGCGTAGTGCAAAACTTAACTTTTCCAAGCTCTATTCTGCTGTCATTAAAACAAAAGATAAAAAACAAATGATTAAAAAAAAATACATGCGCATAGGCATTTTTTTTAGGCAAGTGTGGTAACTGCAATATTGACTCAATGGCAGGCTGGATGTCATACCCACTGGAATCTGTTGCCTTCAGGTGTGTTCAAGATGGTGATTTTAATATACATAACATACTTTTTCTCGTATATCTAGGGAATATTAGAAATACATCATTACTGTTAGCTTAACAGCAATATTAGAAAATTGAAAAGGTGGCAGACAATGATAGAGAATGGAACACAGTGGCTACAGTGGCCAGTGCAGAGAGTTGCTAGTCAGCCACTGTTGACAGGAAAAAAACTGGACTAGACATACTACTAGCCTCACCTGCAAAACTGGATTTAGACCAAGTGTAGGGAAAGTGTGGACGACAAGTCATATGCAACCCCAAGCAATTCTGTGATTTCCAAGCCCTCAGGAAATCCTGAAAGCCCTAGAACCCCAAAATGCTTTTTTTTAAAAATTGGGGGACATAAAATTACCTGAAAATTGCTCAAATTGCCACAAAACAACAGCAACAACAATAATACAGTAGTCTGGCTTCAACGGTTCTCCCCATGGTCCCCCAATAAGGGGGAAATGACCAAAAATCAACTGAAAATAAAGCTAAATTAAAAGTGGAAGTGAGTGATGGAAAGAAAGCTGAATCAAAACCAGCACAGTACACTGGGAAGAGGATAGTGAGAGAGATAAAAATTGGTCCTCACCCCAGTATAGCTGCCCTTTGTTGATTAAGACCCAAAAATGTGGCCAAAATGCTGAGCTGTCCTTCTCCACTAATAAGAAAACTCACTGGAGGCTGCTTAGTATCTCTGCACCATGACAGTCTCGTACTTTGGCTTATCTTGGGTGGAGGGATGTACAACCCTTCAGATTAGCAACAGAAAGAATATTTATGGTTATATTTCCCTAGATCTAAGTGTAGGTTTCCTAACAGCTGGGAAACCCTGTTAGGAAGGATAACAGACTAGCAAGAATCCTGGTATTTAAAGTCCTGAAGTGTTGCCCTGGAATTATTCTAAAGAGGAAAGCATGCAGGTTTTTTTGTGGAAAAAATGTTTTCTACATAGAAAAGGAGTTTCCTGTGCAGAAAAGACGGGGAATCTGTTCTCCACACAGAAAACAGATTTTTGTGCAAAAAATCCCCACATGATTTTCTCTGCAGAATAATTCCCCTGCAGTACTTTGGGATTTTTGAATGTTTGAAGAGGAATATTCATTTTCTCCCCAAGTAGGGAAAAAACTGCCATAAGTACTTATACTCAAATGGGAGGACAAAATAGTAGTTAGTATGCATTCCTTTTCCAGATGTTCTTGGATTGCAACTCCCATCGGCCTAAGCCAGCATAACCAATTATAAGGAATGCTGAGAGTTGCAGTACAACATCTTGAGGGTCACACATGCCTCATTCTTGGTTTACACAAATTAACATTCTAGCCCAGGTCATTTTCACCAGCTGGGAAATATAAGAACTGAACAACACAACCATATTGAACTAATTAGTCTTATTGATTGAAGTTAAGGAAGGTTCATAAAAGATTGGTACATTATACTGTTTTAAGACATTTCACTTAGCAAACAAGGCAAAGGGAAGCATAGGGTAATAATTAATTCTCCTTTGAAGTCCACTGTGAGCTTTACTCCAAATCTGCAGTAATGTCTGCTTTGGATTCCCTAGACAGTCTGTTATTTAAAGCTATGAAATCAACATAGTCAGGAAGTCAATGGCTCCAGTTCCTGCTGAAAAAAATGTGAAGAGAAAAGGAGCTAAAAATAATTTGTTGACATGCACGCTTATGTACTTGCATCCTTAAGGGTTGTTTCTATAAAGATACATTATCCACTTTCAGACTTCTGGGACCCAATTAAATTCTCTTTACCTCCTTTGCAGTTACAGTGAACTCCTTTCTGACAGGATGTGGCTAACAAATTATTGGAGAGTCCAATATATTTGATAGGTGACTAACAAGGCAAATATCAGCTGATTTTCAAGAACTCTACTAAAGGGCCATTTTAGGCTGTCTACCTATATAATGTTTTATGTGTCTTAGCACCAGAGGCCCTTTTTGGTTTTCTAATCCATTATTCAGAGAGGGAAGGCAAGTGGGCAAGAAATACAGAGACTTCTCCACAGTGGCAGAAAGAATTTATAATGTCTTAAGATCTGTTCGACACTGGAATATGATGCCTCAGAGTGTGGTGGAGTCACTTTGAAGGTTTTCAAACAGAGGCCGGATGGCCATTTGCTGGGGGAGCTTTGAATATGTGTTCTTGCATGGCTCGAGGTTGGACTCAATGGTCATTGTGGTCTCTTCCAACTCTATGATTCCTTCTTAGACACATTCACCTTACGTCTTACCTGTATGTATACAGTTGTGCAACTAGGACTTTTCTATTTCAGCAGGTTTTTAATCAGTGACAATGGCTGCATCATGTGAATTTTGTAATTTGTGATATTTATCATTACCTTGATCCCTGATTTTGATGAAATGTTGTTACCGTGTTAGCTGCTCTGAATATAAGTTATAGAAAAATAAGAGGTGGCACCCAGCTGAGCAATTATGAATGTGGGAGTTAGACTTAAGACATTCATAATTGTTCATTTTTCATGTCTATGATTGTGGCACTATGGCCCAATCACAAATGCCTTCACAACCCTGCCTTAATAATCACCAGCCATACCAAGTGATGACGGTTGGTTCTGCTGGTGATCAGAGATCAGCAGGATGATGTTTCTAGCCCCCTTCTTTCAGTGATTTGAGGTGGGAAAAGGAATCATAGAGCTGGAAGAGACCACAATGCTCATTGAGTCCAACTCCCTGCTATGAAGGAACTCACACTCAAAGCACCTCCAGCAGATGGCCATCCAGCCTCTGTTTAAAAACCTCCAAAGAAGGTGACTCTACCACACCCGAGACAACATATTCCACTGTTGAATGACTCTTACTATCAGGAAGTTCTTCTTAATGTTTAAATGGAATATCTTTTCCTGTAGTTTGAATCCATTGCTCCATGTCCTAGTTTGTGGAGCAGCAGAAAACAAGCTTGCTCCATCTTCAACATAACATCCATTCAAATATTTAAACATGGCTATCATGTCACCTCTTAACCTTCTTTTCATCAGGCTAAACATACATAGCTCCCTAAATCGCTCTTCATAGGGCATAGTTTCCACACCCTTCACATTTTGATTGTCCTCCTCTGGACACATTCCAGATTGTCAATATCCTTCCTGAGTTGTGGTGCCCAGAACTGGTCACAATGTTCCAGGTGAGGTCTAACCAAAGTAGAATAGAATGGTATTATTACTTCTCTTGATCTTGACACTGTAATCATATTGATGTAACCTAGAATCGCACTGGCTTTTTTAGCTGCTGCATCACACTATTCACTTATGTTCAGCTTGCGATCCACAAAGACTTCTAGATCCATTTTACATGTACTGTTTTCAAGCCAGGTGTAACCCATTCTATATCTGTACATTTTATTCTTTCTTCCTAGGTGTAGTATCCTACATTTCTCCCTGTTAAAATTCATTTTTTTAGTTTTGACACAGCTCTCTAATCTATTAAGAACATTTTGAATTCTAATCCTCTCCTCAGGGGTATTAGCTATCCCTCCTAATTTGGCATCATCTGCAAATTTGATGAGCATGAGCTCTATTCCATCATCCAAGTCATTGATAAAGATGTTGAATAGCACCTATTCAATTGAATACGCCCCAGGACAGCACTAGTCACTCCTTACCAGGAGGAAGAGAAGCCATTGGGGAACACCCTTTGGGTCCGGCTGGTCAGCTGACTACAAATCCATCTCACAGTAGTAAAGTGGGTTTGCTGCTTCTGCTTGTTTCCTGGCAGCTTGCTGATGGGAGGGGCCTGGAAACATGGTCCTCCTGTACTCTGATTACCTACAGAACAGATCTCTGTCATTCAGTGCTTAACAGCACTCCAACTATTAAAATAAGTTTGGGAGGTAGGTCAGGAAAGAATGCATAGTTAAATTTCTTTAACAATGTCTGTGATGTAGAACCTTGGCCAATATGAAAGCAAAAAAAGCATCCCCACTGTAGACTTTAGACCAACTAACCACAAAGTGATATCATTCTAGGTTTGCTGAGGTACATGGAAATAGATTGTTTTCTGTGATCTTGCTAGCCTTTCCCTTCCCTCTTTTCAAAAAGAGATTCTGTGAAATGTAACTACTAATGCTTCTTCCTTTTATTTTTGAATAAATGGTCCTATTGTCCTCTCAGAGTATGTCAGTGATTAAGCATTTAATTTTATTTGCTCAGGCATTTTGCAGGTATAGATAAGAAGACTTTGTTCTGTTATGTTTTTAAAAATCTGTTTTTATATTTTTCCAGCATATTTACAAGAGACCCATGAGCAAAAATCGAGCTGGCTATTTGTAAGGATGGAATTTCTAAACTTTTCAGAGGATAGCCACTGGCAGGACCTGTAAAAGTTTCCATACTTTTCATCATCATCACCACTAACAAAAATGTGTAAGCAATAACTTTAGGCTTACTGAGGCTATTTTTGCACTAGACTGTTATAGTGCTATTATTCCACTTTCAACATTCTGTGGAATTCTGAGGTTTGTAGTTTATTGAGGCCAAAGAGCTTTCTGGATGAGAATTCTAAATGCCCTTCCCTAAACTTCAAACCCCAGGATTCCATAGGATGTTGAAAGTGGAATAATAGCACTATAACAGTCTCGTGCAGAAATGGCCTTTGATTCACTTGCAGAGCTTACATGTTGAAGATTCTATGAATCCTCTATGAATTCCATGAATTGCACAGACTTCTGTAAAGAACTATGAATGAATAGGGGATAGGTTGATTGCTGAGCTAACCCACCTACATTCAGTCAGTTGAAATGGTTCAGAAGGAATAGAATGGTGCAGACAGGAAAGACATAAAACCAGTCAGAAAACTAGTATTCAGATAGTTTATTTTTATTAAATAAATTGTAGGATGCTTCAAAATGGATGGCTCCTAGAAGACATTGTGTTTTTTCCTCCTTCACAGCTTTTCTGTAGTAAGAAAGATCAACATCAATCTGGGCAGAAGGGTAAATTACCTATTAAAGATATAAAGATGACACAAGAGGTGCTCTCCTTATCTTTTCTGCCAACCTTTGTGCCAACCTTGGTTACATCCTGGTTGGATTACTGTAAAGCGCTCTACGTGGGGCCGCCTTTGAAGCATGTTCAGAAACTTCAGCTGGTCCAAAGAGCTGCAGCCAGGTTGTTAACTAGAGCTGGTTACAGGGACCACACAACACCTCTTCTGCAATAGCTCCACTGGCTGCCGATCAGTTTCCCGGCACAATTCAAAGTGCTGGTGATGACCTTAAAGCTCTACACGGCTCAGGTCCAGGTTATTTGAAGGACCGTATCCTCCCCTACGAACCGGTCCGGGCATTGAGATCTGCAGGAGAGGCCCTTCTCTCAGTCCCACCACCCTCACAGGTGCATTTTGTGGGAACATGGGAGAGGGCTTTCTCAGTGGCTGCTCTCAGGCTCTGGAACTGTCTGCACAAAGTGGTCAGACTGGAACCCTCCCTGCCTACCTTCAGGAAACAGCTAAAAACATTCCTCTTCCAGCAGGCATTTTATATGTAAATGGTATTGGTGCTGGTTATTTTAATTGTTATTTAATTGATATTTTAATGCTGGTTTTATATGTATTTTAACATGTTTTAATTATTATTGTAGTTTAATCTTTGTTTTAACTTTTGTATATGACAGTTTTTAATTATGTTTCTTTTAATGGCTGTAAGCCGCTTTGAGTCCCTTCAGTGAGAAAAGCGAGATAAAAATAAAGATGGTGATGATAATGGTAATGATAATGATAATGATAATGATAATAATAATAATAATAATATTCATTAACTGCTATTTTTGGAATGGAAGCAAGGGCTGATTAAAACTAAGTGGAACTGAAGGGACGTATTTCATTAAGTCTTGCTCACCTTTCCTGTAATTGCAACACTAGAACAATATTGTTATTCCCCAACCCAACCCAAAGAAGCCCTGCACCCATATACACATGGCATACACAAAACCAGAGTAGCTACCATGAAAAGCTCTGTATGTACACTGCCTAACATAAATCTAAACATGATACCGTACCTTATAAAGCTCAGGTGTTTGAGATGCTTGGACAGACTCCCATAAGGGTTTATTACCCTGAAGAAGGCAGAGCACAGAATGTGCCTCATGCCTGTAAAGGTCAGATGATTCCGTTCCAGCTCTTTCCAGGTTTTATTGGCATTCCTGTGACTCCCCCTCTTCTGATGATCCAGAGCCTGATCTCTAACAAAACTGAAATGAAAACTTTGAACTGCTACCTCAAGCCTTCTTCAAAGGCTTGAAAGTCCATTCTGAATTCTTTTGAAATGTTTAATTTAAATCACAAACCCATGTACCAAACAGTCCTGTAATAGTTTCAGACTTTGTGTCTCAGTCAGAGGTATTTTCTACCCAAGTCAGGCTTTGAAGTGTTGCATAAGTATATGGAGTATGCTCAGATTTGTAACTTTTACAGCTGATAGACCATAATCCCTTAAACCATTCTACACATAGCTTTGTTGTTGTTAACTGCTGTCAAATCAACTTCACCTTATGGTAATCCTATGAACGAGAGATCACCAAGTCACCCTATCATCAACAGCCTTGAGCCATAAACTGCAAACCCCAGGATTCCATAGGATGTTGAAAGTGGAATAACAGTGCTATAACAGGCTAGTGTGGAAATGGCTCTGCTCAGGTCTTGCAGACTTAGGGCCATGGCTTCCTTGATTGAGTCTATCCATTTGTAATGTGGTCTACCTCTTTTTCTATTTGCTTTTTACCTTACCAAGTATGATAGCCTTTTTAACCATCATGGTGTTATGGTTTGAGCATTGGACTACAACCTTAGAGACAAGGGTATGATTTCCTGCTCCAATGTGGAAACCCTCTGGGTGACCTTGGGAGTGTTACACATTCTCAGCCCCCAGAAAACCACATCATAGGTTCGCATTAGGGTCACTATAAGTCAGAAATGACTTGAAGGCACACAACAACAACAACAACAACAACAACAACAACAACAACAACATGTCTTCTCATGATATGTGCAATGTACAACAGCCCCAACTGAGTCATCTTATCTTCTAAGGAGAGTTCAGACTTTGAACTCTTGAATTTGAACTTTGAACTTGAATTTGCTTGAGGACCTACTGACTTCTCTTTTTAGTAGTCTATGGTATCCTCACAGTTTTTCTCCAGCTCATTTCAAATGAATTGATTTTCTTCCTATCAGCTTTCTTCACTGTCCAGCTTTCACAACCATATATAAAAATAGGAAATATGATGGTATGGACAATCCTTAACAGTAGTATTCAATGATATAACTTTACCCTTCAGGATCTTGTCTAATTCCTTCAGATCTGTTCTTCCAATTTCTAGTCTTCTTCTGTTTTTTTGATTGCAGTCTCCATTCTGATTAATGATTAAGACAAAGTATGGGAAATCATTTACTATTTCAATGACCTTGTTATCTATTTTAAAGTTATTCAGGCATAGCCAAGCTGGCCATATAACAAAATGGAACAAAATCCACAATCCACAAAAGAACACTCACTGGGTGCCCAAAAGGCATCATACGAACTTCTGAAGCTCTCCTGGCTTCTTCATCAGGCAAAAAATGTAATAAAATTATAAACAAAGAGAAAAAAGTGATGGTGTTGGAGTCTCAGGCTTACATTTTGCAGGTGTTGTCTCTGCCATAGCTCAGTTGATTTGAAGGGATCTCAATGGAGGCAGAGGCCACTCCCCTCTTAGTCATCAGAAGACAAGACAAATAAATTTAAATGTCACTCATCTTCTTAATATTCAGCTGTTAAACCTGTATTTGCACTTTCTACCTTGATTTTCTTCAATACTCATTCCAAGTCTTTGCTGTTTCCTGTTAGTAGTATGGTGTTGGTGAGAGCCAGGTGGTCTAGTGGTTTGAGTGTTGAACTATGACCCTTGATTCCCCATTTGGCAATGGAAACCTATTAGGTAACCTTGGGTGCATCACATGCTCTCAGCTTCAGAAAACCCCATTACAGATTTACTTTAGGTTCACTTTGCCATAAGATGGAAACTACTTGAAAAAAACACAATAACAAGAAGAATGATGTCTTCTTCATATCTTAAATTGTTGATGTTCCTTCCTTTCATGCCTCTTTCCTCCAAGTCTAATCCTAAACATTCACCATACAAGTTAAATAGATAGGGTGATAAAAAGCAGCCTTGCCTGACACCCTTGCTGATTAGAAGTCATTCCATTTCTACATATTCTGTCCTGATAGTAGCCTTTTGTCCTGAGTACAGTTTATGGATCAGGATAAGCCAACATTGTAGCACAGACATTTCTTTAAGAGCAACGCATAGTTTTTCAAGATCTACACAATCAAAGGCTCTGCTATAATCTATAAAGCAAAGGTTTGTTTTCTTGTGAAACTCTTTGGTATGTTCCATTATCCAATGTGTGTTTACAACATGATCCATAACTCATAATTCTTCTTCCTTCCTGAATCCAGCTTGGACATCTTACATGTCTCGCTCCGTACATGGTAGAAGTCTTTATTGTAGAATTTCGAGCATCACCTTCTGCACACGAGAAATAAATGCAATGGTCCTGTGGTTACTACAATCCCAGGTGTCCCCTTTCTTGGAGATTGGAATGTCTGTTGAGTTTTTCCAATCTGTCAGCCATATTTCTTCTTTCCATATTCATTAACCAATTTTAGACGGAACTAGACTAGGTCCTCTCTCTATAGCTTGAAGCATCTCTTTTGGTATGCCATCTGTTCCTAGTGATTTATTTTTCTCAAGTGCCCTGAGTGCAACTTCCATTTCATTTTCTCATCTTCAAATGGTTCTTCCTTGAACGAAGCTGTCATCATTTCATCTTTTTTATACAGTTGTATATAGTTATTAAGTTTATTATTTTCATCATCTTTTTATTTCTGCTTGGTCTCAGATAGATAGATAGATAGATAGATAGATAGATAGATAGATAGATAGATAAGATAGATAAAGGTCTGGCCTGTTTCATAAGCCAGAAGGGGCAAGGGTCTAGTGCAGATGTGGTGGCTCCCAGGATTCTGTCCATATCCTTGGGTTGCATATATGGCAGTGCTGATTTTGAACTTGACTGATTTTATTGATGGTTCTGACCCAATCCTACAAAATGTAATGACTCCTTATAATTACAGTCACCATACCATTTCAGATTACTCAAAGAAGATAATAATAAGAAAGTTTTTCAGGTTTTATTCCAGCCATGCTTAAGTATGGATTCTCCTTGATGTACGACAGATGGGACAGAGAGACTAGTGTAGGTGGGAGGAATTGCCCCAAGTCAAGCAAAGGTCTGGGAGTATTTCCCCTTCCCTCAACATTCTGTCACACAGGTTGCATTCCACATAGTTAAAGCAAGCCTCCCAATGGTACAGAGAAGCTTTTCAAAGGATTCAAGTGATTCCATGAGGAAAAACAGGTTAGGAAAATGTTGTTCTGTGAACTGCCTTGACTTGGCTTATCTTATTTTTTTTTTAAAAAAAATAGTCTTTATTAATATAAACTTGGCTTATCTTAGAATCAAATAATGTATTTGCATATAAGTGTTATGGGCAGGGAACATCTGCTTTGCTTGTAGGTATAACATGCTTTTGTTGCAGTGAATGTCAGAAGAGGTATCCTCCCTGTTCTAGCATATATAGGGGAAAGTATGTCTTCCAAGAAGATGTTTTTCATATGCAGTTTTTCTAAGTACTCATATTTAAAAGCATATAAAGTTTTATATACTGAAAATAATGCAAGTATAAAACCATCCACAGCAAGGAAGTGTAAACAATGAAAATAATCATCACGACACTCTCTCCATTCAGCTGAAAGAGATCAAAAGTTATTACAAAATTAAGTACAGACCATTATACATTTCATATTACCTCTGAGCCTTTCTCATAACTGCAACCTGTTTTTCCATTGAGGAAAAAAATATCCTACTATTGTAAAGAATCACATTTTGTGATGATTTGACATTCCTAAAGTTTTTGCTAAAATAAGATCTTGTACATAAACATTCTGCTATTTGTTAAATTTTATTCTCATATTCTCAAATTATTAACTGATTTAATAATCAATGTGTTATATCACCTTAATATAGTTATTTTTACATAAGCTAATGGCAAAGTTCATAAATTAATAGCACAGTCCTCAGAAATAAGCTGCCTTTAGTTGAATGGAATTTACTCTCAGATAAGTATTTTTTTGGATTGCAGATTAAATAGATAAATTCTATATAAAAATTTGGCCTAAATCCTATTGCCAGTCCAAATTAGAATAGACCCACAGTAGATGGGGATTATAACAGTGCTGGCTTACCAGTCAGCAATCTAGGGCCTTTCCACACTATACTATTGCAGTGCTATTATTCCACTTTCAACATCCTCTGGAATCTTGAGGCATGTACTTTAGGGAGGGGTATTTAGAACTCTTGGCCAGAGAGATCTTTGGCCTCAGTAAACTACAAATCCAGAATTCCACAGGATGTTGAAAGTGGAATAATAGCACTATAATAGTGTAGTGCAGAAAGGCCCCTAGTATAGTTGAGGCCAACAACTGAATTTAGGCCATAAAGCCATTTCTATGGCCCTCTTCACAGGACATCAGCATCCTGGCACGGGAACAAGAGAAGAGTGGGGCCGCAACAACATTTGTGGTCCCACCCTTCTCATGTCCCCAACTGGCATGATTATGGGGTATATAATTGACAGAGAAACTCCATCAATGGCTCCTGATCATGCAAGGCTTCCGTTGCAGTCAGCCATGCAAAAGCGGCAGAAGAGTGATCAGCTGCTTCCTTCCCCACTGCAGCATGGGAAGAAGGCCATCTGCAGTGCAGAAGGAAGTGAAGGAGTTAAATTCAGACAAGTACAGCTTGAGTAGAAAAATAAGCGAGTTGGACAGCAGATGTCCCTGCCTTATCTCAGTTTAAAAGTATGATTGGCCTTGTAGCGCTATGCTTAGGTGCCTGGGAAGTAAAAGGGAGTCAAGCATACTCTTTTGCCTCATCTTTTGTCAGTCATTTGGTGACTGAGGCCTTTGTTCCCTTGTTTTGGGGGTGGTATTAAGCTCCAAATGTAATGGCTGACGTAGACTAGAAATGTGATTGATTGCTGACGCTGTTGACCAAAGGTATAAGAACTAAGTGTTTTAATCAATCGGGGCGGCAGTTTTGGACATTGTATTTCCGCTGCTTGCCCTGCACAGTAAATAAAAGGTTTGGAAAATAAAGCTTTCTGTTTTGAAAGAACCTGAAGGTCTTCATCCTTTCCTCGCCACAACAGAAGGAGCATGTCTCACTACCTGCCTTCTTCAGGTAGCTGGTCAGGTGCGGAAGGGAGGATTGGGGACACACTTCTATCCCAGCAGATGCACTGCCAGGATGACACCCAGACAACGGCAGAGCAAGCTAAGGTGCAGAAAGGGCCTATGCTTCCAGGACTCTACTTACAGATTAAACTGTGCTTTTTGGAGTTAAAGGTACATCTGATATCCACCAGAATAAATTACTCTTATTCTGAGATATAGGTCTGATAACTAAGCCATCATCATACATAAAGCATAAACATGTATAAACCACAATTACAATAAGAAATGGTGGCTTTCAAAATACATAGCTACAATATAACATCTTTTTCTTGAGCACTCCATGGCCAGAAAAATTCCTCTAGCTTTTGTGAACAGTACCCAAGAATGATTAACTAATCAACATTGTATCTGAAATCTTGATTTACTTCCAAAAGTATATCACAGTTCTGCTTCTATGCAGAACTGTGCTACACATTTTTAACATGGTGGTATCATACCTATCTGCAATTCTGAACTATTCTCAGATTTTTAGAATGTTCTAGGATATGAATATGTTCCATGTAATTCCAAACCTAAATAAGCTAAAATGATGAAGTTGTTTGAGTGATTGACTAGAATGCTAGGAGAACAGGGCTCAAATCCCCACCTGTCCATGGAAACCCACTGGGTGGCTTTGAACAAGTCACACTTTTGTAGCCTCAGGGAACAGCAATGGCAAATCCCCTGTGAACAAATCTGGCCATGATAGGGTTGTCTTCGGATAGCCATAAGTCAGAAATGACAACAAAACTTATCCAGAGTTATCCAATAGCTACATATAAAAACATAGCTTATTTTCTAATTCTTGTTAGTCCAATGGCCTAAAGTTAATTGGCAGTCCAAGCTAAAGTAGATCCACTGAAACAAAGAAATGCAAAACCAACATTCACTTATGATGTCCTTACTAAGGAAGTGGGTCTACTCTATTTGGGATCCACAGTTGGATTTAGGCCAGTGTTTTGGTTTATGTTTGCCTACTTTGGAAGGCTGCATGACAATCTATATAGGTTGTCATTGTCTACCTTCATGCCAACTCTTTCTGAAATGATATACTACTTCATTTTGGTAAGTACATTTTGGATGCTTTGCTGTGGAAAATGAGTCTTCTTTCTCTATTGCAGCTTAATGTTTGTGCACACCTTGCAAAGTTCACTTCTGGTGACTTGTAACTTTAATAAGTTCATATTGAGGCCATCATGCTAACTGCATCTTATTTACAACTATGCCTATTAAATTCAGAAACAGTCATTTCATAGACGAAAGCCACATAGGAAGCTAATATTCTTGGGAATGTTTGTTACCAAGGTAACAAATAAAATTCTGGCTATCAGGGAGTACTTTACTTTCAATGAAGAACTGAATTTTTTTCAATTATTGGGCAGGACAGAAAAGTAGTAAACAAGGTTATAAATCTCTGGATTTCATATCATGGTAATAGTGTTGCAAGCTGGCAACTTTTCACACATGAAAAGAGAACTACTACAACTTAATAATTTACAATTAGACAACAATTATTTATCGACTTCTTGGTACAAATATCTTTGCTAATTGGAGAATTGGCTGAGCTACACAAATCTCCAATTGCACTTGAAATTGACATATAAATGGTAATAATTGGCAGAGGAAAATTGATCTTGCAAATTATAACACAATGCCAAAGAATGATTTTGAATCTGTGGAACTTTATTTCCCCTTTAAATAATACCATTAGAGTCAAATGGGAGAAGACAGATCACATTTAATTAAAATGTTGTGCCAAGTCATTCTAAATCATCATGAACTTATACAGTAGTTCTCAGTTTATTAGATTTCATACAAGTGTGAACATATTCATATGTCTTCTCTTATTTATTTATATACCACTTTCTGCCTTAGCATTGTCAAAGAATCTTACAAGCTTATTCATATCAACCATTAAAAAACAGCAGATGTAAAAAATAATAACTTAAAAACCCATTTAAGACAGAAAAAAATAGAAAAAGCTAATGGCTTGGATTATATGTTACCTTCCTCTAACCTGAGGAATTTATTCCAATGAAAGTCTTTTAATCAGAAAAAGGGAATGCCAGAGCATGGGAAGTCACTTTTTAAAAGAAATTTGTTCTAGCAATTGCTCTAAGGCTCAAAAAGTAGTTAGTTGTTACTATAGTTATGATTTTAAAAATAACTGTTTCCTGGTAAAAACAAATGATTTTGAAGAAATTTGGAAAATATTTTTAGAAAAAGTTCTGAAAAGAGATGGTAATGCTACCCTGTTAAAAGAAGAATGGCAATTTTGGAAAGTGGATTAAATAAAAAGTTGGCTCTGGGGGGTGGGTTTTTTTTTTTATTATTACTTTTATCTTTTATTTTGTATTTTTATATTGTTTATTATCTGTGTGTGTTAAACTTGTGATTTATAGATGTAATTTGATATGTGATGTTCAATGTTTAAAAGGGGGAAAAAAAGTTAAAAGGTAATTGGTTTTAGAGAGAGGTTATTATTAGAGATATTAAGTAATAAGTTTATAATTAATAATAGTAAGAGATTAAATGGGAGTGAAAAATATTAAATTAAGAGTGAAAGTATAATAATAAAAATGAATATAATGAAAATAAGAATTGAAGATACGTAACAAAAATGTATAAGTTGTATGAATGGAACAAGCTGAACAAGTTTATGATTTTAGGGGAAGGGAAAAACAATAATATAAGTTTGCATTGTTTAAAAGAAGGAAAAAAAATTTTTTGTTTTGTTTTGTTTGTTTGTTTTTTAATTCACTATTATGTATAACACATGGTGTTTTATTTTTCGTTTGTTTTTGTGTTATAGTTTAATAAAATTAAAAAAAAAAGAAAAAAAAAAGAAGGCACACAATAACAGCAACAACAACAAAAAATAACTGTTTCCTTTTCTGTCTCTTGAAATAAATTAATTTACTTTTAGTCCTTTTCTTTAAAAAATCATGTTTTTCATTTGGCAGCACAAGTCAGCACATGAAACGTGATATCTGTCCTCCAACAGGGGACTCACGCACTAAGCAAGTGAAGTGTTCTCCCATCATTGTGGGGTGAGTTTTGGCCCATTCTGTCCACAAGCCAACACTGTGAGGACACACTAAGTATAAAAATAATGGAAAAGGTTTCAATTACACAACAAAATGAAGCAATTTTTTTTTTCATAAAGGTACCATCAGAAACAATGTAGTGATACCTTAGCTTTGGGGAAAAGGTCTTAATTACAAGTAGCTGACTATTAGTAACTAGTTAAGTTCAAGTTCTCTAAATTTATGGAAAATATTTTGTTCCATTGTTCTATATTTGGTGGTTGTTAGACACTAGGCTTTTAACGAAGGAAAAGGCAGTATAAATATTGAAATGATTGAAGTCAAATGAAAACAATTTAAAATTAGTGCTTAAATCATAACCAGTATTGGTTTTCAGCTGTCCAGCGAGGATATTTCACTGGTGAGTTACCATTGCTATGAAGCCTGGTTACCACCCATTGCATCTTCAAATGATTTCTTACCACAAGTCATGGAATGGTCTCTGTTACTGATCTTGAGGATCAAACAGGTCAATGCCTCAAGCCATACTCTGCAACCCAAGCCATTCAGGACATGTTACCATGAGCCTGAACACATGTTAATAGCCAGCACAGATCTTTCAGGACTGGTCAGATATAGCAAAATCAACAAGCTCCCATATATAAATTGAGTGCCAGGTCTGGATCCCAGTTGAAGTGTCTGAACAGTCTTTAGAAGCTCATTCCACATGCAGTGCATTTTGATATATTATTGTTTTTAGTATCAATATTAGTGGGGGGGGTCCCTGTTAGTCTTGTGATTTTGTATGTTTGTCAAAGCCCCTCAGTTTCAGCACCCAAGATCTATTTCTGATACATGGTCATTTTAGTATCAGTATTACTATGCTTTTATGATGGTCATGTTTGTTGGCATGTACTGGGCTCATTAAAACTACAATGGCTATTAGCTTGATGACCCTCAAATCTGACTCTCAGGGGTTTGGCCTGCAACCAGGAAATTTTGAGGAGCACATGACCAAACAAACAGATTCTAATCTGACCTAACTACACGGGCTACCTCTTCATTTCTTAAGCTAATTTAAAGTAGGGGTAGTTATCTATTTTGATAGCTAAACAGCTTGTGACCAAATTATATGAAATGATGTCTGTAGAAGTATGAAAATGGCTGGCTTTGGTAATGATAATAATTGATTGGTGGGCATTAGAGAAAGGGACTTTTGTGTGTATCCCTATCATTATGGAATTTCCTGTCTAGGTAGGATTTGTTTGTTTGAATTTAAGCACTGCATTTCTGGATCCTACGTAATTGGTTTTAAATGCCTTCCCTTCATGTGTTATTCATGTGAAGGGGAATCAGGCAAGTACTATGAGGTGAGGCCATTCTTTTGGATCCACCCCTGCTGATTGTACAGTCAGGCAATATAACTCACATCCCATGCTACCATACACCTTTGATTCTCATATCATCTCAGAAGGTTCTGTTACCCCAAAATGTGGGTGACTCAGAGGTTCACCCATAATGCCAGTACCTCCATGTAACAATGAGGAATTAATTAGCTCAAAAATAGGAGGCTTGTGATGGGGGGTAACTTAATGAGATCTTTCCACCAATGTTTATAGGTCCTCACAGGAAAGAACCAGTCAGAGATTAAAATGTAAACTAAAAATGTGTTTTATTGAGGAAAATTAACTCACACATGCATACAAGATAGAAACAGTCACACATTCACACAAGAGATAACTGAAAGAGAAAGGGAGAAAAAATTATGGATAATGAGGCTGAGGTTTTGGGGTTTTAATTACTATTTCAGAAACGTAGTGAAGAAGCAAGAGTGGATTAGACTTGTGTGTCTAAGGACAGTACACAACCAGGAGTCAGAGCAACAGCATGATCACCAGCAAGCAAGTACAGCATCTGATTGCTCAAAACCAAGGGTTTATATACCTTATTTTCCTCCCTGAAGGGGTGTGAGTTAATTGCTTTCTGGCAGATTAAACAAAAGGTGTCTGGAACAGACTGATTGCTTCAATGTCTTGATTGGGTAAAGTGATTGGGCAAGGTTTCAGTAGGAAATGCACACAGCAGGGGTGTTTGCCTGCTGCACCAGGGCTTGATTATTCTTTTCATTGAGATGATTAACTTAGAGCCATTAAGTCAGGCTTTCCTGGCTAATTCTCAGGCCATTTCCGCACTAAACTAATGCGGAAATGGCTTCAGTGAACTTATGACCTGGCCGTGCTGAGGTTACCTTTGACCTGTTTGTCAGCCAGCATCCCTTCTCCACATGGCCTTTCAACCATAAGTATGTAAAATTTATATTTTATGCCAATTAAACATATATTCCAATTAATACATTTTCCCAATTAATCATATCAAAGCATGGGGGTGTACAGCCTGGTAACACTACCAAGAAATTGGGTGAGGTGGTCATCTCATGTGTTAGAACATTGGCAGGGTGGTGGCTAATTTCTACCCCATGTCACCAGGAGGGCATCTGATACACAGGCATTTCTCTGGTCCCCCTCCTACAGTGCTTTGGCTCTAAGGAACTTTCAGAGCCAGGGACTGATTGAAGAAATAATGAGATTTATGTCGCGTGAACTTCTAGCGGGGGAGGACGGGTCTCTGTAACTTCTTCCTTGTGTGGCAAGAAGAGGGGTGGGGTATGTACAGCTGCTTCCTACATAGCTAGAAGATGCAGCATGTGGGGAAATCTGCACAGTAGTTGGTGTTAATCAGTGATTTCTCCTCGTACGTCTCCTCCTTTTCTATAGCAAATGGTGTTAATGCCATTTGCTCCTCCCTGTCCACCTGCTGCTATTGCTTTTGTGTATGACTAAGGCCCTTTTCGCACGTTACCTGCTCGCGGAGGTGGGGGGTGCCATTCGCGCAAGCAACCTCTTGCGCGAGGCACTCACATTGCCCCTCCATTCGACCGCAGCTGGGTTTCCGGTCATGCGACCGTTGCGCTAGTGCCCCACCCCTTCCTTCCACAGTGCAGTCTGGGAGCTGTAGGCTGCGCTGGGGGAAGGAAGCGTGACCGCCCTGGCTAGCCGATGCACCGCATGCAGGTAAATGCACGAGGGTGCTGCGAGCATTGTGCGACCGCACAGTATTTTCGGCTTAGAGCTGAAAATAAAAAATGCGTGCTCGCCCTGCTTTAGCCTCCTGAGCGCTGCGTGAGTGGGAGTGTGTCGTACGGACCGACGCTCCCATTCACGTGACCCTCAAGGGGTGCTCGCGCAAAAAAAAAAAATGTGTGCAAAAAGGGCCTAAGAGGCGATTGTATAACTCTGACAGGCCAGGTCAGTAGGTTGCCTCACTGTGCTGCCATGTGCCCATATGTGAGAGTTGCATGGGATGCCGGCTGTGTCATGTGGGAAGGGTGGCCTCTTGCTTCCCACTTCAGACAGCAGGAGAACTTTGGGCAGCAGGAGACAGTTCTGCACTACTGGAAACCAAAAGGATTAGTAGAGAGGCTACTAAAACTAAAGTGCCTCCTTCAGCGGCTGCCTAGAGCCTTCCAGTGAGACAAACAATTGATGTTTATACTTCTTGCATACCCATTGTTCAGCACCATTAAACTGTTGTTAAGTGTGAAAAAGTGTTACATTTATATCTAATATGTGCCAAGTAATGGAGAAAGAAAAGAAGAAACGAAGTGATTTAAACTGGCTGCCTTTAACAGAGGTATTATACAGCCCCTCTGAAATAAACATAACAAAAGACATGTTTATTCACACTCAAAGAAATAAGAAAAGTTTTTGTTTTGGGAACACATGCTTTTTAAATATGGGACATACATACATACTTTGTTTTTCGAACTCCCTTTTTGTTGTCAGTAATCAAAACTCCCAGATATGCCATAGTATTTTGCCGAAATTGTTTTTGTATTATTTTGAACTACTTTTTTCAGTCTTTTTTTCCTCTTTCTTCTTTCTTTCTTTCTTTTCTTTTTTTAAAAAAACCCCTGGCTACCCAATTTGTTTTCCATGAAATTACTCTCTAGACTCTTCAAATATATTTCTTTCAGCGCTGTTCTCTTGGAGCAGTAATTTAGTTCTGAAAGCAGCATTCATCTGATTTTTTTTTCACTGCAATCATTGTTCCAGATGAGCGTATTCCCAAGGACAAATTTAAAAGTACTAATGCAGCTTTACCTGTTTGAAGTGGCCTCTTCAGTTGTCAATACTCACCAAGCATGAAGGCCCACGCTCTAGTGTTTTTCAGTAAGTATCACCAAGTTTTTATTCAGCTCTCATAAGAGCACTGCACTTGTGTCTCCCAATGGTATTGTGAAAGAGTGCTTTTCCAGAAAGAAAAGAAAGGGAGGACAGAGAGTGGATGAATTAATTTAGTCCAATTTGAGACTGCAAAATAGCAGTGCACTCATTTGCTATGCTTAACATTTCCATATACATCACTCTATCCAGACACATCATCTTGTGTCTGAGTTCCATAATAATTTCAGCAAAGTCGTGTTGGCTCAGTCCACATATTCTTCTAAATGCTGCCACTTATAACTAAGGGAAAGAAATAACTGAAATGCTAAGCTCAGCTGTCTCTGAGGAATCAGATCTAACTTCCTCTTATTTCCTGTAAAGTTAGTAGTTAATGCACCACCAAATGAATGAAAGCTGTCTAAATATCACTTCCCCCAATTTTGGGGTATATATTTATACATGCAAGAGACAGCATGGTATAGTGGTCTGAGTACTGGAAACCAGGATTCAATTCCCCACTCAACCATGGAAACCTATTGGGTGACCTGGGGTGCATCACACACTCTCAGCCCCAGAAAGCCCCATGAAAGTTTTGCCTTAGGGTGCCATAAGTCAGAAATATCTTGAAGCCACACAACAATTTATACATGCACTATCACCTTACAATGTCAGGTTGGAACATTCATGAGGTAAAGGAAATGATTACTCTTAAAGCCAATCTACATAAACCTATGAGGCATACCAAAGTATGGATTGGGTTCAAAGATCTAATAGAATTCTGCTCATACAAAAAGGTTCCCTAATCCATCTTGCCCTCTGTTATAGCCCCCTTTGTCTCCTCACAAAAAGCCAATACTTACAGCCAATTCTGCTTCTAGAATAGAAGAGGGCCGATATGTTGCTGCATTTTAATCCCCACAAACCTCTGCTAGCATGCCAGTGGTGAAAGATTTTGGGAGCTTCAGTTCCCCAAACAATTGATGCCTCCTTGGTTGAGCATCACTGCTGTAGAACATGCAACTATACCAAGATGGGGAAAGAATACGAACATGGTAGAGTTTCCTTGTGTGTGTTGAAGCACTTTTCACTTCCTGGAGACATCCTTTCATCTAAGCTGATGGGTTTTAGTTCAATGTTTTGAGTAGCAATCTATGGGGCATCTTGGCCCCTGTTGTAATCATTCATCTGAAGCAACAGAAACTTAGCCACAGATAGAAAAAAAGTTCTGAGATGGAATAGAAAAATGCTGATGGAATCTTTGAGTGTGAAGTGTCTAGGGCTCTGATTCACACTTTATGAAAATTTTCTTGTTTTTCATAGTGAAAAATACAATAATAATTCCACAGAATCCACCATAGACTTCTGCTGGCTGAATAGTGGAATCCACCAGCCTACAAATGGTGACTTCCCCTCCCTATCTTTTCAGGTGGCCCCTCCCGAAACTGCAAACCCCAGGATTCCATAGGAGGTTGAAAGTGGAATCATCACGCTATAAGAGTGTAGTGCAGAAATGGCCATAAACAAGTTCCACAGTGATGGAAACCAAGTAGTGTGGAGAGTTGTGGGTGGTTGAATTGTAACCACAAAGGCAACTCTAGATTTAGTTCTATGCCTGGTTAAAATGGCAATTTATCCACCTGACAATATTCCTAGATGTGCCTGTGGGTCTGTTCAAATTTAATGCCATCACAATTTGGTATTATATGATCACACCTCTTGTTCATGTTCCTTACTCTTCCATTTCTTTCTTTTCTTCCTGAACTATCTTCTGGTTTGTAACAAACCATATTTTATAATTGCATTCATTCTTTTGCATTTTGCTTGCCCTTCAAGCTAGGATCATAAAACAGAATTTGACCTTGGTTTGGTAGGATGGGGGTCAAGGGGAAAATGTTGCTTGTTGGTTCGGATGAAAGAGAAAGGTGTGATTTGCTGCAGATCATGAAATCATTATTGAAATGATGTAGGAACATATGAGCATAAATTTCACCAAGGCCATTTCCACACTAGACTGGTATAGCGCTGTTATTCCACTTTCAACATCCTATGGAATCCTGAGTTTTCAGTTTAGGGAGGGGTCTGAGGCCCAGGATTCCATAGGATGTTGAAAGTGGAATAGTAGCACTATAATAGTCTAGTGCGGAAATGGCTCAAGACTTTGATGGTTCTGGTAGATCACCACTATTGAATTTATGCACATTTGCACTAAGAACATCATAATGTTTTCTATAATTTTTAAATATTGTTCATGATAGCATTTTGGTACATGTTGTATAATTTTGCTTCTGTCTTTCACTCTGTGGAAATTGTGGGAGTGGGAATGGATATGGAATCTCTATGAGGCAACAGAAAATAAGAGAAGAAAAATTGGGTATCCAGGTTCTAGCATTCAATGAATTTTTGTTATATTATGATATTTTCCCCCAACTTATTTCACATTATTCATACTGAGTCTGACTGACTCAGATGACATTGTTTTGAACAGAAAGCACAAAATGATTTACAGTTCAGCTCTTTGAAAGTATTCTTCTCTCCCCCGACTCCGTTTAAAATCTCTTTACTGTATAGTTATAGCTAACAGTTAAATTCCAGTAATTTGCTTGATCATGATCAGAAAAGTATAAATTTCAGCACCAACAAGTCTTCTTTTTCATTAATTAAATATAATTCATACCAATTATGCTTAATTCTTTAGAAAGATCTTTTGTACTTCTTTTCACTGCATGCATGGTTATATTCCAGTATCTAATCAAACTGTGGCCAGTTTTTATTCAATAAATTAAAATTGTCAGATATCCTTGATAATAAAAGTCAGTCAAGAAGAAGAACTGGGTTAAGGTTTTAGAGGCAGTTGACAACAGGAATTTTGAGGCCACTATAGAAGATTGGAAATATATCAGGAAATCTCTTTGATAAAACTGTTGAGCAAACTTCATGATGTACATGCAGAATGAGGATTCATAGTGTTGCCAATTAAAAGGCATAGGCCCTTTCCGCAACTCACCTTTTTGTGGAGCTGGGGTGCGGGGATCGTGCAAGCAGCCTCTTGGGGGAGGCTCTCGCATCCCTGTTGCTTCAGCTCTGCAGCCACTGCCTGCTTGCAAGCAGGTAGCGCGAGAGCCCCTCCTCTTCCTTCTGCAGCACAGCCTGGGATCTTCTCAGGCTGCGCTGGGGCAGGAAGCATGAGCGCCATGGCTCTGGAGCTCCACATGCACAGCAAGTGTGTGCGGGGCCCCAGAGCGATGTGCATTCACACACCATTTTCGACTCAAAGCCGAAAATGAAATAGTGCGCGATTGGCACCTGCCAGTCCCTGGAGCATGGTGCAATTACGAGTGCATCGTGTGGACCTCTCCTCACAGTTGTGCGATGCTCCAGGGGCCTTTTGCATGGCAAATGCTGTACAAAAAGGGCCACTGTGTTTCTATTCTATCTTTTTCTCTTTAGTGAATTTTCTATAGAAAGGAAAAAGAAGGTAAAAGTGGTAGAGAACTCTTTGAGGTTTACAAATGGAATAAGATGTCATCTGAAGCATTTGCTCAATAAAATTCTATGAATGAAACAAGGCAATTGCATAATAAGAGCTTCCTCTTCCAGAAGCATTCTTAGAAATTTAGACTTTCAGCCTCCTACCAGATAATCAACTCTATATATTTACATCCATTTTAACAAATGATAAAATAAAGCTAATCTTCTTCCTTCCTATTAGCCATTTGGGTGACAACATTAAAGAATAAGGATCTCAAAGACTTCCCAATCAGATAGTAAGAGTTCATGAAACAAGGAGTTCAGCAAATACTTGAGTTACTTCTCAGACAGATTTGTCTTCTCAGACAGATATTGACAGATTACAGCTAAGTCATTCCCTGTTAGGTCCAAGCACTGTGCCATAGTTGGATTCTGGAGTCCATCCTCTTCAGATACCATATCTGTTTAAAGCTTGTGGGACTCTCTGCTTTAGATTCAGCTTTGGTTTTTTTGCTCCTCAGTGGACGGTGAATCCTCTCCAAAGCTGAGACACATGGTTTAAGAAGGATGCTGGCAAGCTGAAATGTGTCTGAAAGAGCGCAGCCAAGGTGCTACAAGGTCTGGAAGCTAAGTACTATGAGGAACGGTGAGGGAAGTGGGTATGTTTAGTATGGTGAAAATGATATGTTAACCATCCTTAAACAGCTGAAGAGAAGAACATGTGGAAGATGAAGCAAGCTTGTTATCTTCTCTCCCAGAGGATAGGACCTAACCCAATAGATTTAACTTGTACTAAAAGAAATTCTGATTCACATGAGAAGACTGCCACAGTAAGTAGTAGACGCTATTTATTATTTGGTGAGTGGGGAATTACCTGCACATGACTGTCATTCAAGGATACTCTGGACTAGAAATCAAGATGGGTCTGTCGACAGGTGTCTGATGTGAAGCAGGGACAACAATAATCAAATGCACAGCCTGAAAATGAAGCATAAACCAGAAAGCAAGGTCATCAATCAAGCCAGAGACGTTAGGACTGAAGGACAAATCAGAAATGGAAGACAAAGAGGCAGCAGGACTTAAGATCAAGCCAGAAAACCAGGCTAAAGAGAAATCCTGAACTGAGGGTAAACTGGGAGGTAGGAACAAACTAGAAGAGAGGACTAAAAGGCAATCAAGGATACAGGACATCAGAGATCAGGAAGACCGGGCTGTGCAAAGAAGGCTCAACCAGTTCAAATTCACAAAGTCCTGATATTTAGGGGGAAAACAACTTTGAGTTTAAAAATTTCAAATGCAGGAGGAAAGTGCAACTGGTAGATTTTCATTGCCTTTGTCCAGGGTCTTTGGCTGTTTGGTGATCCAGTTGCAGTTGAGGAGGTCACTGATGTTATGTCAGCCCAGGCCTACCTGGTGATAGCACTAGATATCTCTTTTTGATATCAAAACCATTCGGCCTTCCTCTGCCACCCCACTCCACATGTTTGCAAGGCCTCTGGACAAGCACGTAAACAGGCGCGGCCGGTAATTGTTGAACATTCGATTCTCCACCTAGGCAGGCAGAACAGAGCCACTCCATTGCTTCAGGGACCTCTTCTGCAAATACGCTTTTGCTTAAGCATGACACTAACAAAGGCGCCCGGCTCTGAGGTGATAGTCTTACAAAGCCAGACTAAGTACTGTGCATTTGCATACTGGCTACACTATTGTTGATTCAGTGCTAAGCCGATCATGTTAAACTTGACCTTTTCCAAAGCTTTGTCCCGCTCCAAACTCACGTTGTTCTCACCGAGTATGGCACGGCCTGCAGTCACAATTCACCCTATATAAACCCCCCGATTCCGAGACCACGTCAGATCGCTTGCCCTCGGATTGCTCCTGAATACCATCCAGCCTTGCTGCTGCTGTGTCTGGCAAGCTGTCCCCGTAGTTCCAGTAACTGAGCCTGCTTAACCCCGGATCGCTTCCGAGTTCCAGACCACCTTGCTGCCGTTTTTGGCCGGTGAGCTCCCCTCAGTGAATCGCGCTGAGCTTTCCTCCCTACCATCTTCAAATTTCTTCAGAACTATGAGAAAGGTGTTGTATCACCCATTTCCCTTGAAAATCCATACTTCTAATTCCTCCTTTAGCTGTGTGGTTGTGGTGTCTTTACTGTTTGTTTGTCTTTTAATAAAACATCATTTTTGCTATTTTAAAACTGTCTGGCTGTTTGACTGACCTGACCCCGTAGATGCTGGGTTGCAAGATCCCTGCTAAATTACCCTGCCTCTCGCTAGCTTTAGTGAGTGCTCCAGCTAATTCTCCCTAGAATTGTGTTTGTGTTTTGGTTATTTGGGCACCCCTCCCAGGACCCCCAGAGAACAGGGTAACACTGATACTCAGGGAAGGTGCTCACAGATCCCTGACCCCAGCAAATCTGAAAGTACATTGACATACAATTGAAACAAACAAACAAACAAACAGAAGAGTTCTCTTTTTTATTATTATTTTTGCACAACATCCTAGCCTGGCAATACAGTCCCTTGTTTCCCAGTAATCCTGTCACTCCTGACTTGAGCTGAATGTGTAACATGGGGAAATCCCTTGACTCTGTGTGCACTGTTAGTATTTTATTTTAACAAGGAGAGCAATGTCCTTCTTATGCTCAAATCTGTGAGCCTCACTGCTGCACTGAGCCAGGTAAAATGCTATTCCAACAGGAGCTTGATATTTCTGCTCAGTGGGTTTCGATTCCCTATTGTAAGGCTGCTTGCTAATTTCCTGGCTGCTTCTGTCTGACATCTATAATCCAACATCACAGAGAAAACAAGAGAAAGGGATTTTTGAAAAACTACCTCATAAAAAGAAAAGGGAAAAAGAAAAAAGAAAAAAAAAGAACAGGAGAAAGTTGCAGAAAGAGAAAGAAGCACAAAGCAGCAGTTTCATAACTGTGGAATAATACCCAGTGTTGGATCATTTTTACCTGACTGAGTCTAACTATATATATCTATGTATGTATATGCTTATGTTTTGGGTAGACAAACAGATAGACAGACAGATAGATACTGGCTGCAATCCTACATCAGGATTGCATAGGATACATCTCAGTATGTGGAGTTATGCAGCGACTGTGCTGTGGAACCTGTGTGTTGAACAGCAATATTGCAGAATTCAATGTGTAGCCAAATATGCAACCACATCTGCACATGCAAAAGCACAGTATGTGAAACTCCACTTTTGCAGTTTTAAACTAGCTGTGGACTAGCTCTGTAGACAAAACTATACCTGCAAGACAGTAGCATGATTTTGGTCATTCATAAATTGATATAGATATATACTAATATCTAGATACTGATACAGATATAGATAGAATCACTTGAGACAGTGCTTCCTATACCTATGGATGAAAAGAAGTTAAAATATTCAAGAACTGTAACAAGGAAAATCATAGACTGACAAGAATCTTTGCAGTACGGGACTTATTCTGTGCAAAACTTACATGTTGTCTTGGACACAAAATAATATTTTCTGTAAATCAAACAGCATTTTCTGTGCAGAAAATAGTATACTACTATGTGGAAATATTATTCTCTGCACAGAAAAAATATGTTTCTGGTCCAGAAGAAGCTACAATTAGAGACTTATGCTGTGCCCAATTTGCATATGGTTAATTGACACAGAAAACAGCCTTTTCTGCACAGAAAATACTTATTTTTGCATAACAATACTGTTTTCTGTGAAAAACAACCATGTATTAGTTTTGTGCAGAAGTCCCAGATTGTAAATTTGTTCCAAAAAACCTGTGGTCTGAAGACTTTCTTGCAGTGAGAAGAAAATTGCTAAAATTACTCAAGAAAATTTCCTCAAGAAAAAAAATTGTGAGGGATTGTATCCTTACTCACACCTTATTACTATCAGCACTTAGAAAACTAGAGGCAAAGATTTCCTTCTTTGTAGGATGCAAAATTTTATGCCAAACTTGAAAGATGGACGTAAGGTTGAGGCAGAATAATGGTACAATGGCTTTATTGCATGACTTAATAAAGTAATACCCATTTAAGGACCAAGAGTGTCCCATTCAATAGCTTTTACACTAGAAAGGGGACAAATTTTATTCATGTGAAATTGCTATTTAAGATAAAACCATTCATAAAAACTGTTACAGAATGAAGCTGAAAAATACCCCTTCTCAGATTTTACTCGCCACCTCTATTTCTCTCAATGTCTTGATCTCAGAAGAGAAGGAAACAGCTATATCAATTTTTTGGAAAACCCCATTTTTCATCCACCATCCCCCAAAAAAACTCTTTTCTGGGAGGGGTCTCTTTCTATATCCCTTATAGTTTTATCATCTCTCAGATAGTAACCATAAACAAAAATAAACAAAGATTCCTACAACTATTTGCATGTGCAGTGGTATGAATGTTGTGATCTAACTTAACTTAATCTCTCTCCCACACACACACACACACACATGGCTAAGAAGAAATTTTTACAAATCCAAGACAACTAGGCATTGAATTAAGAACCTCTGGGAAATATGACATTGACTGGTTTACTTAATTAATTAATTAATCTTTTACTTCTAATTTAATTCATTAATAATTTAACTAATATCATAATTCTGGAATTAAGCTGATTCTGGCAATGATGAAATTCTAACTCAAGTCAATGGACTTAAATTTAATTTAATCTAATTAAGTTGCCCCTTTACGTAAGAAGATTTTTAATTTAATTGATAACTTCTTTGATTTAATTAGTTAGTTTCTATCATTGCTGGTAGCAGGGGGTGTGCACAAATGAACCATCTACATAGATGGCACTTTTCTATCTATGTGGTGATTTCCAGATAACATATTTGACAGGTTCATGTTCCAAGGTTCTTACGATAAAAAAGAACACAAATAAATAGGGAAGGAAATGGAGACGGTGTAAATAAGAAGAGTGTATGCTATCATCTCAGTTATAATACTATAGCTTAATCAACATTCAGCGTTCTTCCAAGGCTTCCTGGAAAATCTTTGTTTTGATGAAGTATCTGAAGGGCAAGTAAAGGTCAAAAGGGCAGGAGATGAGTAGAAAGAAACATAAAATTTAAGACATCAACTGTAAGAGGATGGGCAGGGGTGCAAAGCATAGCTACAATTATAACTAGTTGCACACCACAATGGCTAATTAATAAAACTGTAGCCCTGATTTAATTAAAGATAATTAAAGTCTTCCTTCAGAGTACGGGTAACTTAAAACCCTGGATAATAATCCTACAAATAAGATACTGCTTTGGTCTAGCTATGTCAATATTTCTTCAACAACTAGGAGCAACTCTTCAGGGTTTTCAAACACACTTTTTCCCTCCACTTACTTAAGAGATGCTGAGGACCAAATACTTGGGCTTGGGACCAAATACGTACCATTCATACATATAGACATACCATACATACAAATACATACCAAACATGCCATTTAGAGCAGACTTTCTAAGACTGTGAACACTATGTTGTATATCCAGCAAGATGTACATCTATTACCACCATCTTAGCCAGGGAATTGAGAGCAAAGACACTTTTTGTCTTGTAGCCCAAGTTATTTTTTGCCTGCAGTGTTTCTGTAAGGCCAAGAAAGCTGTCTAGAAGAATGCTTAATACAGAGACTGCAATTCAATGCTCACTTACTAAACTCTGGGGATTTGATTTCCAACTAAATGTGTACACAATCAGCCTGGAATTCTTCCCTCCTGCACAAAGGCACGTCTCAATTTTTAGGTGAACCATCAAAGGTTCTAAAACAGGAATGACCTCCAGTATGCTCCAGCTATTTTCGTGTATTTTTCTCTTTGGCACCTCTCACACTAAACCACTTTTTCTTAATGCAAAGCGGACTGTACAGCTGAACTGGAACTGTGCAGCTTATGACTTTGGCAAGGAGGTGAACCACTGAAAGGGATAGTCTCGTTCATCTGCATGGATGGTCTTTGCATGTAGAGGCACATGCTTCTGGACCACAGTCAGAACTGTAATGAACTGTAAATAAATATTCTTGGCTATACTCCTATGCACACTCAGGAGTAAACCCAATTAAATTCTGCAAGATGTACTTCTCGGTATCTTTGAACAGGATTGGACTGCTTGCCTCACAATTTAGGTTCTTGCTTTGGAGACTGCCAATCTACTTCCTTTATTTAAACTTGAATATACAGACCTGGTGGCGAGTGTGACAGCAACAGCTGGTCCTGATCAGAGCAGGCCAAAGAGCCTTCACACTTACATCAGTGAGGCGAAAGGCCCCAGAGCACACAATCTTGGCTTGAAACAGCCGCACATTTTTCCAAAATTACTCGCAGATCTATCAAATTACGAGTAATTTTTCACTGCGAAGGGGATCCAACACACATAAGGCTCTTGTCGTATTTTTTAATGGAAGGGGGAGGGCCAATAAGTCAGCTTTCATTAGCAAACATGTGAGGAGGTGGGATGAAAATGAGCACAGACAAACAAAGTGTTCTTCTGAGGGTATAATCAGCTTCCCTTGTGAAGAAGTGATACTGATACCCTATTTTTAAAAAAATGGAGGTCAGGTTGAAAGTGGAACAGAAAGGAAAGGGGTCTCCCTCACTCTTCTTATTCAGTCTCACAGCAGTGGAAATTTATTGTGCATACTTGGACAAGTCGTTTCCATTTTTTTAACTCCACTGGTGGGTAAACATAAGAAATTGATTCCATCCCGTTTATTATGTTCAAGTCCTCCGGACAGAAAGGCCCAAATGATCAACTTGGGAAAAAAAAGTAGTTCAGTGGGCAAAAGGTTGAAGGCAAAACAAAGTTAACTCTCCCACAGAGCTGGATCCAAACCAAGGTTTCAGCAGAGCCAAGCCAGCAAGAAATAGCAGATGGTTGACTATGATTCAGAAACCTTTTGTTAAGAAACCCAAAGTAGTGGATCCATCTTTAGTCAAACCTGGCTGGCAGCAATGGAAGAAACTGCTTTCTTATACATTCTGTATTCTGATTCAACTTTCTTGAAATTCTTGTAATACAATAGGACATTTTATTATTCCACAGCCTTGTTTTGTTGCAGGATTTACACAAAAGTAGATTTAAAAGGCAGACACAGGTCAACTTTGTCAACAGAGTCTGGAATAGTGTTTGTTATTCTTAACTAGAGCAGACCTATGGAATCTATTGTGGAATAGTGAACCAACACATAAATAAATATGATTGATTTTGTGGTTCTACTGTAGTCAGGATTAACAATAGGATTTAGGCCTGTGTCTCCAAATTTCAGATACTTGCTATGTACAAAGGTTTCCCCCCTCCTTGGAAAACAATGGCTGGCAGAAAATGTTTCAGTACATTTATTGATCCCCCCCCCATTCAGGTACTATATTTCAGAGGAAGGAATTGGGAAAAACTCCTCTGAATATTCCATGCCAAAGAGAATCCTATGAAAGTTAACAGGCAATTTGAGGGCATACACACGCTTTCCTTATATCAACCTAAAGTATTGGGACAAACTAAACCAAAGCCCTTTTGTTTTACTTTTGTTTTGTTGTCAGTGACATAGAAGTAATTTGTCAATACGTTGGCCCACTTTGAGTAACATGGAAATTTCTTCAGCTGAGGACATTGGAATACAAGAAATTCATATTTTGTTTTGTTTTACTGATTTTATTTACTTTTATTCCATCTTGTGTTTTTTTGGCTTTGAGTACGTAGGTAGACATAGTAGGGGAGGGAAACTTTTGATTCTGCATTCCTTTGTACACTGGGGCATTCTGATCCCTTACAAAAATTGGAGTTCTCATTGTTGTCAGAAAATATCAAACCATAAAAACAATGTATCTGCTTTCATCAGAAGGAAAGAAACTTTGATACTGAACAGAAGTCTTATAAGGGTTCAGAGAATCCTAACATATGGGGAAACTGCATCATTTATAAAAAATCAAAGTGATGTTGGGAGGGGGAAATCATAAGAAATTTGTGCTTTTTCAGGATTTGGTGGAACAAAAATGGTTCAGATATTTATTTAATATTCTGTCTTTCTCCCAATATTGGACTCAAAGTGGCTCAGAACAGATTATAACAAAATCTAGCTAAAGCCCAATCATAATATTAAAAGCAGGTTTAAGCTATTAAATAAACAAACCTATTAACAACAGCACTAATTTAAAACAAGTTAAAAGCATTTAAAACATAATGAAAATGGAAGTACACCATACATGCCACAAAGTAAAAGAACCTTCTGTCCAACTGGTAAATAACAAACAGCTTGCCTAAATAAAAAGTTCTTTTCTTGCTGGCAAAAGGACTATCTTAGACACCTGTGGAAGGGAAGGCTACATTCCAGGAGCAGCTGCCAATAAGGCCCTCTCTCAAGTCTTCTCCAAACACATCTATGAAAGTGGTGAGACGAAAAGAAGGCCCTATCTCAAGAATCTCAAAACTTGGGCATATTTCTATTTCCCCTCAAAACCTGGGCATGCTCCTATGCAGAAATATGATTGTTCAAACAGTCTAGACTCCATTCAAAATAATAATAATATAATAATTTTGTGCAAGTATATTAAAAATATAAATATAATATTTATTATTAATGCTTTGCCTTATTCTTGACATCCTTCATCCTTTTTCTGTGGCAGAGGCAATAATGGTAAGAGTTTTTAAATAAATAAAATAAAATAAAATAAAATAAAATAAAAATAACCCCCAGATAATCAAATCACAGAATGCTGGACCTGCAAAAGTAGAGGGCCAACTATAAATTCCTGCATTGGCATGGTATTAGACTAGATGGTCTTGGGATCACTCTCAGCTCTTATGAATCAAAAACATAGAAGTTAAGATAGGAATTTATTGTTTACCTTATGCAGATTTAATATATCCACTTAAAAAGGCAGCATCATTCTCTAGCATGCCAGGACAGCTCAAAATTCTTGAGATTCCATCAGCATTCTCTTCCTGCTAATGTTCCCATATCAGGTTGCAAAGCTTCCATATACACACACTTCTTACATAGAATATATATATATATGAATGTCTATCCCTACTGTTATTTTTTCTGGCCTGATACTCCAACCCAGAAGATAGGCCTATACAGATCAAATGGGGTCACATATAATCTGGGTTTACCAGAATGAAAACAGGAGTCCTGCACTTTTAATGTTTGTATAGAAAAGGGAATTTCAGGAAGCACTGTTTGCTGACCTGGTTTGCATGACAAGCGGAACTTGCTGAAATTTCCTCTTTTGCTCAACCATTAAAGATAGGAGCCTTTTCACTGTGGCAACCTTATCTGACATTTGCTCTCTGGAAACACAAAGCTAGACCTTGTTCAGAGCTACTAATTGAAGCAGATTATCTCATCCACAAGCTACACATTGAGTGAGAAAACATAAAATATACAGTCGGCCCTCCATATCTGTGGATTCTGTATCCACAGATTCAGCCATCCATGACTTGAAAATATTTTTTTAAAACATCCAAAAGGCAAACCTTGATTTTGTCATTTTCTATAAGAAACACCATGTTGCTATACCTTTGTACATAATGGGACTTGAGCATCCACAAAATTCTGGTATCTACTGGGGCTCCTGGAGCCAAACCCTGGCAGATACCAAGGGCCCACTGTATATACAACAGCATGCTCTCTAGGACCCTTTTCACATTGAGGCTTCTCGCGCAAGGGGGGAGGGCGGCTCGCGCGAGAAGCCTCCTCCGGGAGGCTGCCGCTTCCCCCTCGTTCCTTCCGCAGGCGAAGGAACGAGGGGGAAGCGGCAGCCTCCCGGAGGAGGCTTCTCGCGTGAGCCGTCCTCCCGCTCGCACGAGGCAGCAGGCTGGCGCGTCCGTCCTCCCCGCTCACGCGAGGCAGCAGGCTGGCGCGTCCGTCACGCTAGCGCCCCGCCCCTTCCTTCCGCAGGGGCGGAGGGAAGGAAGCTTGACCCGGCCGCCTCCCCGATGCTCCACACAGCAGGTAAGCGCGCATGGGCGCCGGGAGCGTTGCGCGAGTGCGGGTGATTTTTGCTTCGAAGCGAAAATCAAAAAAACTGCGATCGCGCCGCTGCAGCCCCGTGAGTGCGGCAGAAGTGGAAGTGCATCGTGCAGAACGACGCTCCCATTCCCGAGAGGCTCACGGGGCTATTTCGCGAGAGAAAGCCCGTGTGAAAAGGGCCTAGGATTCCTATCACACTACATTGTTACAGTACTATTATTCCACTTTAACTGCCCTGGCTGCACCTTCTAGAATGCTGGGGTTTGTCATTTGCTGAGGCACTGGAGCTCTCTGGCTGAGAAGTCTAAATGCCTCTCCCTAAACTGCAAATCCCATGATTCCATGCGATATTGCCATGGCAGTTAAAGTGGAATAATAGTGCTATAACACTGTAGTGTGATAAGGCCCCCAAAAAATTAAGCCTTTGGAAAACATTATATGAGATAAAGGATAGATGGGAAGAGTAAGCTTTTGAAAATGTACATATACAGTATACTTGCAAAATTTAATCTTCAAAAGATTTGTGTTGTTTTCTATTAGGATGGATCTGCTTGGACTCAGTTCCACCTCTGCTTCAAGCCAGGCCAGGCCAGGCCAGTCATACATTTAGCCACCACTCAGAATGGTGTCTGTTTGCAGTCATCCAGCACAGTTTGGTGCCTTTGTGTTGTTGTTGTGTGCCTTCAGGTCATTTCTGACTTACGGGAACCCTGAGATGAACATACCGTGGGTTTTCTGGAACTGAGAGTGTATGACATGTCCAAGGTTACCAGTGGGTTTCCATGGCTGAATGAGGAATCATATCCTACCACAGTTAGGTGTCACCACTGAAGAAGGAGGCCCCAAAACCATTGGAGGTCATTTTGCCCAAGACTTCCTCAGATCTGGAGTCAGTCTTGCTAACTTTCAAAGACCCTAATGGCAGCACAAATCTGTTCAGGGATTTGTTAGCTGAAAGCAGCACTGACAAAGTCCCAGAGACTTCAAAACTATAGGAAGGCTATCAGAAGGATGAATATCATAACTAAAGGCAGCAGCCCTCAAAAGGCAGCCGCTTCCCTTGCTAACTGTGTCCCACTGTTCAATTTTAAATGAAAAAAAAAAAAAAACAAGGGAAAGAAATACAGATATGAAAGAAGCATGGAATGCCTTGCAGTGAATAACAGACCAATTAATATGCCAAATATATAGTACACAGAATGTGCAACCCACTGTTTTCAAACGGAAGAAGTCACCAGATAGCTGGAACTGTCTGTCTAAAAAGCTGATAGCCTTTTAAGAGTATACCCAACTTGCTGATCTCAGGATCCTTTTTTTAAATCTGATTTTTTTTCCAGATTATTAAATAATGAAAATACTGTACTGCTAATTAACAGAAGTCTGGATCCATGTTTAGTTAGTTAGTTATGGCATTTATATATCACCTGCTGTGTGTTTGTTGGTTTGCTTGTTTAAGGCATTTATATATCACCTTTCAACCCACCAGGGACCTCAAGGCAATGTAAAATGGATAAAAACATTTAAATGATATATAGCTAAAAACTTTTTAAAGCAAAGTAAAAATACTCCTTATAAATAATTTTAAAACAAACAGTTAAAACAGCCAGAGTGGTTTCAAGGGCCAAAGGCCAGGTGAAACAACACAGTTTTAGTTGCCAGTGGGAGCTCAGAAGAAATGAAGCCAGCCGATCTTTCTTTGGTCCCTATCACACTACACTTTTATAGCACTATTATTCTACTTTAACTGCCCTGGCAGCACTCTGTGGAATTCTGGGGTTTGTAGTTTGCTGAGGCACTGGAGCTCTCTGGCCGAGAATTCTAAATGCCTTTCCCTAAACTGCAAATTCCATGTGATATTGCCATGGCAATTGAAGTGGAATAATAGCGCTAGAACAGTGTAGTGTGATAACACCCTTTGTCAAAGAGTTCCACAGTCAGGATGCTGCTACAGAGACTGTCCTGTCATGTGTATACAGCGTCCTAAGCTTCCACTATCTCTGTTATTTTACACTACCTCAGTAGGATGCTAGCCTTTAAACTATTTTAGCTTTGCCTCCATTATGATGTTTTGAACTCTATAGCCAGAAGCATGTTGAAGCTAACATAAGAACAGGCAAGTGAATAATCACACTTTCTCAGAGATTGTGTAAGTACAGTCTCTAGGCTAATCATCTGTTCTGTAAGCAGAACCACAGCTCTCTCCTTTTGACTTGGTAGGTGGGGAGTTAAGCAACCATTGCTTAATGGATGAGCTCTAAGCTATGGTGCCCACTGCATAACTGATTAAAGGCAGTGGTGGAGCTTGGTGTGTGGAGGGGTGGGTGGGAGAGGGGTGACTACAGGATGAGGGCATGGTCACTGTGCACATGGGTGTGGCTGTGATGTGTGTGGGTGTGGCCAGGGAACACAGGGGCATGGCTACGGGCCAGGACGCCTCAAAAGCAGTGCCACCCAGGATGAATTCCCCCACGTCCCTACGTGACTGATTAAAGGACACAATTTGGAGTCAACTTGCAGGTGCAAAACAACAAGAAAGTGCTGAGGTACTACTGTGGTAGTGTCATTTGTTGTTAGATAGTGTATATTTTTAGATGATTGCTATAAAAGTTATACTCTTCTATGCATTTGCATTTCTATACAAGTTGTATTATATTATTTATCAACCCTCTCAAGTATCCAATTCCAAAGAGGTCAAAATTTTCCCTGCCCAATGCCCAGAAACCTTTGGAACAGTGTATGTCACTGAAAGAGTAAAAAATGGATTCTCTCTGTGTCTTAGTTTTATTTTAGGAAAATCCCAAAATCCCTGCAGAGCTTCACACTTAATGTCTAACAAGGAGGACTCTCCTCCTCAGGCCTTTATCTTGGCCAGAGTAGGGTGCATAGTGTCAGTTTCACAATAGGAATTTTGGGATTTGTACTCATTGCCAATCCACATAATCTCCACCAACTGAGAGGAATCTCATTTGGACCCAGAAGCCACATATATTTAAGAATGACATTGCTCCCCCCTTCCTTGGCTTGACTTTGCCAAGGTAGCTTCAATTACATGTGTGAAAGGAAATGTAGTTTATCACCACGTCCAATTGCTGCCAAGTCACAAAGCAAGCCAGTAAAAGTCCCTCAGGAGTGGTGAAAAATATATTAGTTTGTCTGCGCAAATGTATAGGAAGCATATGCCTGACTAGATTTCTCAATGTTAACCAGAAGAACAGTAAAGTTGATTTTCTTTTACCAGTATCATAAAAGGTTTAGAAGTTTCCTTTTCCACCTCATTGTTTGCTTTCTGGAACTCAAGTACATTTATCTTGGAATGGAAGAAGTTCAATGAGAAGGAAGGCAAAAAATTCTTGAGGAATAACTTGATACAACGGGTTCTCTCATATAGGGAGAGAAATACCTTAGTTTTAACTGTTGAGTACAAGAAGGAACTCTTTATTCTTAAAAAGAATTTCTGCTAACTCACAACTGTGTGAGAAGTGTATCTCATTGCTTGGGGTAGGAGAAGAAAATAGTTGATTACCCAGGAGTGTTGTATATTTATTTGGTTAACAAATTAGAGTGCTCTTTAGAGTAGAAAACCCTCTCAAGGTGACTCACAAGAAGAAATCAGTACAACACTGAACATCAGAATGAATGAAAGCCAATAGCAATAACAAAACAGATACTCTGTCTCCTCTAATAGCAAGTGACAGCTAGTGGCTTCCTTGTCAGTAGTCTAGATTTTAGAGGAGTTATCTAAGATAGTGAATCTCATCCCCGAAAGATGGTCAGTAGCTTGGATAGCTCTTTTGAATTTCAGTCAGAAATCAAGAATAGATTCTCTTTTCCTCAGATCTGGAACCCACCAACTGCCAGTGCTAAACAAAAAACCATGGCAGTCAAAACTATCAGTAATTCTGTAAAAATGAAAACTCAGGAGAAGATGAAGAAAGGCTTTTAGTGATGAGTCCTGAAGAACTTCACTTGTTGTTGCATTTCATGGATGTGGGCTAACTGTGAAGGTTACCTTGTAGCCACAATCCTTGTGATTTCTGGAGCAGGTGAACAAGAAAGTCCTTGCTTGTGTAAGAGTTTTTTGAGACTTCTTTATTCAAAGATCATTGTCATTCACTCATTCCCATAGAGAAATCGAAATCCAGAGTATGCCCCACAATGTATTTTGGGTTAGATAGTAATTGACATAGGCCATTTCTGCACTAGACTGTTATAATGCTATTATTCCATTTTCAACATCCTATGGAATCCTGGGGTTTGCACTATAATAGTCTAGTGCAGAAATGGCCCTAACTGCATGGTTAACATAGCAGTCATGAAGTCCTGAGCTTCTCGCATTAAGGAGTTCTCAGTGTAAATATTAACGTTCTTCACAATTACCAGGTATGCTATCTAAGGCTGCTTGGATTCACAGTCCAATGACAGCTGGCAGAATGTGCAATCTCCACCTCTGATAGAGGTCAAGTCTATTTCATTTTCTGATTCTTCCAGTTGGTTGTGGCGCTTCCCCCAAAATCTTGATGGGCACATTTGGAGAAATTAACTCCTGCCCTTTCACTCAGCCAGGTTTTGGTGAGACAGGTAAGGTCAGACTGCTCCTTTGTGAGTAAGTCAAATAGAAAACACTCCTTCCCACCTACTGTTCCAGTGATCCAGAGGAGGTGAAATAAACCTCTCCAGATGTTGCCAGATTCAGTTCCATCAGACCTGTTTAGCGTAGCCAAGAGTGAGGAATATTGGAATTCCATTCCAAAAACTTCTGGATGGCCACACTTTTCTCACCCCTTCAGTAAGCCACATTAAGCAGACTATAAAAGCTCACAATCATAGCTTAATGGTTTGTGTGTGTATGTGTGTGTGTGTGCTGTTTACAGTGGTCAACACATTAAAGTAGAACACATACAGCAGACACTTTAGTGTCTGGTCAAGAGATAAAGGTAGAACAAATACAGAAGACACGTTAGTAACTTTCAAAATTAAGATGTTTGTTTGTTTGTTAACATCATCCAAAGTGGTGAAACAGGTAAAGAAATTGGCTGTGGTGGGTCAAGATTTCTTTGAATCAGGCTTAGTGTTCACAATTTTTAAGCAATCTCCTCAGTATATCACCATGGAACTTACTTTTGAACAGAAATGTAGAACAGTATCTTCATTTCCAAGTCGTTAAAACTCATGACATTTTATTAGAGCAACTACACATTTGCTTTGCTCTATGACTGACTAGGCAATCCAGCTTCTCTTTTGGCATGACAAGATCTAATTTCCAATGTTATACTGATTTGAAAATATTATTTTATATTTATATTGGGAGCGGGGAAATAAGACAGCAGTGGTTCATAGGCTCCTGAACAGATTAGCTTGGTATCAGAATATTGTCTCTGCCTGCTTCTCTGTAGCATGCTGACTCTTCCATGTTTCAAGAAGTGTAATTTTAAATCACTTCAGAAGATCTCCTGCTTTTGCAAGAGGCATCTCTCATAGGTTTCTCTGCAGAGCGTAACCTACCTGCTTTGTACAAAAGAATACTGCTCTCTAGTGGAATGTGGGAAAAATTCTATGACCTCACGTACCTAGCATTTCTTGGCTAACTGCAAATGAAACAAAGTGTGATTCAGTTGCCAACTGATACAAGCAGGTTTTGGGGAGGGGAGAGAGGGAAACAGCCTAAGCTCTGCTTCCAGGGTGTTTTAAACAGAGGCTTGGTTGGGCGAGAGCAGTGAATACTCTTCTCCTCACCTATGATATGAACGTAAACACTTATCATCTGCCAGTTACTGCAGAGCTGCTATTGAATGAATTACCCAAGGAGCCAATTCAAGAGTCAGCAGTCTTCCTTGGACAATGTCATTATGAGATTACAATTATAAGAATGCTTTCCTGAAAAGTGCCTTGTCAAGGTGTACTTGCTTGGATTTTTTATGGTGTGTGTGTGTGGAAATAGCCTTTTTTTTTGGGGGGGGAGTATTTACAGCTCTCCTGTAAACTGCAGTAGGTCTTTTGTGATACTCTCTTCCATGCACAGTATCAAGGAGAAAGTCTGGAACTAATAGCAATTTAATTTGCCCAGGAACTCATAATAATTTAACTTGCATAAGGTTAATTTGAGAGTGATTAATAGCAGCATTTATAGAGCTGGAAATTTTTAATAACATTCCGCTCAGGAATTTATGGTGCTAATACTTCATAGCCAGGGTTTGTGTTGGGGTTGGTGCCATGGCCGCTACTTGTTTTGTAGTGGTGTACATGTCCATGCATGTGTCTGCACAGACACACAAATTGCTTCATAAATTGCTTGGTCCAGCAGCAGATGCCTTGCTAAAATAAATGTGGCATATTTTGTTTTCTGCCCTCAAGGCTTGCTGCAGATCTGCCAGTGATTCAGTTGGACAGGATGGGAATCACAACTTCTTTGAAAAGTCTTATTCACTATTACAACTTGCAGTAAGCCTGTGGGCCTATGAATCTGCACTCTGGACCTGTTTCAAGTGAGTACATGTAGCAGGAGTGAAATGAGCATGGACCAGAATGTACTGCTAAGTATGTATTCAAAACAGACATTCCCTCCTTTGAGGTATCACAGCATTTAAGCCAGGAGTCAACTGTTCTCAGAAGGTTGATTTTCAATATGCCCTTATCCTTAGGCAATTGATAGAAATGCAGGTCTTCCTTCCTTCCTTCCATTCCTTTTTTTAAAAAACTTTTTCTGTGCCCAGTGAGTGTCTAGCTCTTGTTCTGTTTTGGGGAGGCAAAGTAAGTCATACTAGATTACTGTAGACTTTGAAAGTACGGAGGTTTTCCTGGAAACCATGTGGTTACAATGCCGTGCAGAGAAATTTAACAGCATGCTGTAAGCTGAATAGTTTTTGGGGAAAAGTTTTTGTTTTGTTTTTTAAAGCAGCCGTCTATAATGCTTCTATGCCAGCCATACAATCAGACACATGTATGATGAAAATAGCTCTCAGTGGGTATTTTCAATCTATTCTTGCACTATAGTAACTGGTACAAAATAGGGCTATCAGCTTCTATACCCATAGGCTTAGAAGCCTAGTTGTCGAGCTCTGTAGGCATCAATCTAAGGGAGTTATTAAATCTTTATAACTTTTCAGGCATTAGAATTTAGCAACAATTTCTTCTGGTTCTTATCAGTGTTTAGTTTTGCTGGTGTGATTGGCTGATGAAACTTTTTTGAGTGAAACGTACCTGCACATTCATAGAAAGACAAGCTCTTGTGTTCCATTTTTTTTATACTGACATTTATTCCTCGCAGAGATTATCACAGTATAGGAAACTTTTTGGTTTGTATCTCCATCTCCTTGTAGGTGCGGCCATCTTCTGCCACTCTACCTCTATGCGGAATGTCCCTGCTATATCTTGCACTATTTCCTTCAGTCCCTCAGTCTGCAGGAAAATATTTCGAGGAAAAAGCACTGTGAGCTTTGGAACAAAAGTGCGTGGAACACAGAGAAAATTTTGTTCCATCCACCAAAGGAAAGTTTTAACTAGGAATGTGTCAGTTTTGTTTTGTTCATTCATATTCAGATTATTTTCAACCGCAAGTTTTTTCTGTCCTGGAAATGAAGGAATTTGCTAATGTCAGTTCTTCAAAAACAAACTGGACATTCTTCTCCATTTGCACTAGTTGTTGCTATTTCCAGGATCAAGATGATCAAGTTATAACTTTTCTGCCATGTAAGTAGGTGTTCATGATGAGGAACCTGTTAGCAAAAAAAAAAAAAAGATGTGGCAACTCCAGTTCAGCAACATGGCTGAATGTATAGGGATTCAGAGCCAAACATTTAAAGGGGGAAATACTCAGACTTTTAAGTTTCTATTTCTCTCAGATTCAAATTTAATTATCACAGACTGTTTCTATTGCAAATATGAATATATCTTTGAATTTTGGCAAACTGTTATCAAACCAAACTGAAACAAACTGTTCCCCATCTTAACTGTTCCCTAAGCCTTGAATGTGTTAAATTATTCCTCCACAATTATATTTCATTCCATTAGGTAATGATACCTTCTTCCAACCTGGACTTACAGTACAGGGCTCAAGGTACAGATCTGCAGACAGTGGCTTGTTTTTCTGTGGTTCACAGATGATAAATCTACTCAGGAAATCCTCCGTCCGTTATTATGAAGAATGATTGCTGCAGTGGTGAGAGGCTTCCATAGCTTCTATTCTCCCAAGTCATTATGAAGATACTGTGTGCAAAGCAAGAGGTGGATTCCTGGGTTCTTTTCTTTTACACATCCGAACATGAAGAGGCAAGTATTTATTCTTGCCCTTCTAAAGGGCTGCACTGGACCCCAGACCACTGAGGGGGTTCTATCTCCCTCTACTATCCTCCACCCATGAGGCTTTTCTTTTCCTGTAAATGCCTCTTGATGTATCCTTGGGGTGGTCTTGGGGGCTTGAGGCCAGGTTGAAGTCTGCTCAGCAGCAGCAGCATTTTCCCCATTGCAGATAGGAGGAGCTTTGTAAAACTTTTCCTACCAGCAGAAGGCAAGACTCACTGCCAGAGTGTGTTTCTCAAAGGGGAACAGAAAATGTATTGGGCAATAGGCTTGAGGAGGAAGGATTCTTCCTTCTAAAGTTTTTGGAGCTTCAATAATGAGGAGTAAGAAAGATTCTATTACTCTTTTCTAAAGCTGCAGGCTCTTTTTATCCCTATTGACACAAAAGCCTCTAGCTTCAGGAAGGGAGGATAGGACGGATCCTATTCCTCACTTCCAAAGCTGCAGATGGCAAAACCACAAATGTAGAGGACTGACTCTACTTAAATTGATAAAAGTCACTTCATTCAACTCTCTCCAGAAATTTTGGAATATGGGTTGGGATTGGCTCCCAGACTTGAGACTTGACCTGAAAGTATCTTGCAAGGATTTGAGGCTTAACTTGAGTCTTGAAGGTAGGGAATTGAGACTTGAGACTTGGACTAAAAGACTTAAATACATCACTGGCGAGTATACAGTCTTTTTACTACATAAAGTTTAGTCTAAATAATAAAGCCTGCAGTGACATCTATCCAATGAAAATTTCAATATCAATGTTGGGGTAGGGAAGGGACAGTATCAGAACATGGTGGAGGTGGTAGTTATGATGGTGATTCTAAACTTGAAATTCTTGGGACATTTTGTATATAAACAGGGAGGTGGTTAGATAGGGGGAGCAAAATGAAGGTGTTACCCTGCCATAAGAATTGTGTGCACCAAATGAAATTTTCCTTCATTTTTGACATTTTAAGCACCCAGGAGAGTGAGGCACCCATAATGGTTGACACCTAGAATTCTTAGGCCATTTCAACACTAGCCTGTTATAGTGCTATTATTCCACTTTCAACATCCTATGGATTCATGGGGTTTGAAGTTTAGGGAGGGGCCCCTGAGACCCCTCCTTAAGCTGCAAACCCCAGAATTCCATAGGATGTTGAAAGTGGAATAATAGTACTATAACAGGCTAGTGCAGAAATAGCCTTACACTCTTAGTATGTTTGCATTCCCCTGGCAACTTTGCCTGTAACTTTTTTCTGGATGCCTGAACTGTATTTCTAAACATTCAACTGAATTGTTAAGTTCCTGCAATGATGAAAATTGGGAAGTGAAGAGAAATTTCATTGGAGGGAGCAAAATTCTTATTTGGTGGGCAATGCCCTCATTTTGGCCTCACCCCTCATGTATAAATGTTCACATTATATTCAGCTACAAAGGAAAATGTTTATTTTTTTTAAAAAAATGATGAGTTTCTGCCAGGGAAGAACCCTGCTTTCTAAAAGATATATAGATAGTGTAATTAATTCTTAGTACATACATAAAGGTTAATGTCCATAATAAAAAGAATTCCATTAGATGTTGACCTGTCCATACCTCCTTGAAATTTACACTGTCTCTGGGCTAGAAGAGACTTCTTATACTCACTTATTCCATGTCAGATTTCTGTGGTTCTAACTGTGATAGATATTTATCTAGTCTGTGTTTAAGAGACCCAACAACTTACCAGGCTGCTCTGGCATTCTTTCTATTTACCTATTGATTTGATGTATACCATTACAGAAAATTTAAATTTTTGCAGCTGTGAATTCAGTTTCTCCTCCTGTCTTGGAAGTGCCAGTTTCTAGGCACATAAATATACATGAGTATAGCACCTATACAATGCCCCAGTTGTCTTTTCTGTTGCGGGCAATTTCTGATTGATGTAGCATCCTGGATGCCTCAGAACTCTAGGCAGCTTTGTGTCAATGTCATGATCCTTCTGTACATGTTGCTGTATCTTGAAAATGCATCAGTAAAGATTGCTCCTTGCAAAGTTCTCCTCCCCAGCATTGGTCTAGAAAACAGATCTTCCTAATCCCATTCACATTTTCCTTCTTTCTCTATTGCTTAATAGAGCACATTGACATTTTCCAATTGGTTTATTAATGAACCTTAATTATGATTAATGTGTCTAAAAACTACTAAAGACATGATGGCCAAATTCCTCCCACTGTAGGAACAAACAGTTGTTAACCACTTATACATCTGAACCATGTTGAAAACACAAAACCACATGGAGGAAAAATGAAGAACAAAAATTGACAAAATAAAATAATCCTTTTTAATCTAGGCAGACATGTGGGAATTAGTGGTTTGGCCTTTGTAATTTTCTGAAAGAGAGTGCCAGAAAATCAAAAGCAGTTGAGACAATCCATGGCAAAAATAATGGAACAAACTATAAATCTTAACTTTCCGTTCTCCAGAATCTGAGAACAGAGATTTCATAATGGGAGCACATCAGATCATGGAGGCTGCATGATCTCTGCACTGAAGGATACTATTCTGAAATAAGTACACTTTTTCAGAGACCCAAACATTTTGGCCAGGTCAAAATTATCGCAGCATATTGAACAATTCAGAGATGACACAAACTATGTGTTGAAAAGCCCGTTTAAATAGTGTTCTGAATTTCAGCTGACCAAACCAGGCCCAAATCAGCTACTATGTATAAGCCACAGTAGCAAGCAAATTGGGTTAGGAGTGTTGGGTTGGGCTAGAGGTTGGAAAAGTCACATTTTTTTTGATATAACTTCCAGAATCTCCCAGCCAGCTTGCTCATAGGGAGATTCTTTCAGTTGTCCAAAAAATGTAACTTTTCAAAACTTGGGGGAGGGAAAGTTAATTCTTTCCTCTGTTCCCTTTCTGGCTTCAGTTGTACTCCCCAGTTGATACTTTGATCCCTCTAGGGAAACAAAACATAGAGAAGGAGGTTTAAAATATTTCTATCTCAGGTTGGACTCCCTCAACTGATTATAAGAAAAATACAAAGAGAATGGAAATCTTACCATGTATCTCACCCATCTTACTTGTCTGTATGGCAGAATGTTTGGGTGAAAGCAGAGCTTGGAATAATTGCATGTGTATGTGCCTCCACATCATCTGTCAATTTACAACAACCCCATGAATTTCATAGGGATGCAAATAATGAGCTACTTTTAATTAATTCTTTGTCATAACTAAGAGGTGGGCAACTGCTGGTGAGACAGTTCCTGTGGGGGTCTTAGAGGTCACACTCCCATTTTCTGACATTAATTGAGTTTTTTTTTGGGGGGGGAGTTTTGCTTAAAATGGTTCCAATCCCCCAGGACATGTTTTACCATACTGGTTTAATTTCTGGCTAGGAAAAAAAAAAAAACCCTCCAGAGCCTAAAATAGCTATGGAGGATGTGACAAAATAGGCCCCCACACACTAGGGTTCAGAGGGAGTCTATTTTTGGCAAAGAATTAAAAATTGGAAAATGTTTTGGGGAATTCTAGGGGCCACCAAGAACCTCAAAAATGGCTTTGGAGGCTCATTCCTTCTCCATTGCCAAACTAAGGCATAACTAAATTTCATTACAATCATAAGATTATGCTCCAACGGTAACTATTTAGTTCCTTTTATTTTTTGCAGGGATGTGGCTATTTAAGTTTGTTTTGTACTACAAGACAACAGATCATAGCATTTTGGTGTGTTAAAAAATTAAAAGTAGCTATCTGGTTACTTTGTAATAAAAGAAATTAAGAAGTTACATCGGAAAACAGCTGAGATAGTAATGAATTACTTTTTTGATCCCTGGAACATTATAATTAATGACTACTTTTGAAAGGTGACTTTCCAAGCAACACCATGGCAGAGCTTGTGAAAGAGGACTTTTCTTTTGTACAGCACTCAGGTTTGTCCATCTGAAATGCCTTTTCCCACACCTGTCGGAAAAACATCTGAATTGAAACATCACTCTCTAAAATGAAGCATGTGCATAATCCAACACATCTAAATAAGATGGGAGGATGAAGTGGGGAGTCTCTTGACAGGCTTGAGCAGTTTTTGAACAGCAGGTTTTTTTAAAGCCTCAAGATTACATGCCAGGTAACAGCAGAGTAAAAATGCTGCAGCTGATTGTTGGGATGCAGAGCTGGTCTTGAATATTTAAGCAATAATTGACAGTACATTCAAAGCAATGAAAGGGCCCCATGTTGAGGCCACACATTGGTATGTTTACTGAAAAGCAGAGTTGATGATAGGCGTTGCATTGCAAGGAAGGAAGGAAATGAAAGAACCTGAAAAATCATTCCTCTTAACGTGATTGTTAGGACTGAAAGAAACACTAGTGGGGGGTGGGAGAAGGAAAGGAGTGAGATTTCCAGTTTTAAGATCTGTGCTGTGATAACTGAAGTTACAGGATGGTTCACTTTCCTTCTTTATCCTGTTTTGATTGACTTTAACCCTTTTTTAGTCCTTGGGGGTCTGTGAATATTGTGAAGTGTCTTGTGATAATGTGCCAGACAATCTTCTCAACTAGATACTTGCCTCCTTGCCAAACACACTTCTTAGCAGGTAATGAGCTACTTTTAATTAATTATTCTTTGCCTTAACTAAGCTTGTTTCTGCACAACACTCTTATAGCGCTATGATTCCACTTTCACCCTCCTATGAAATCCAGGGGTTTGCAATTTTGGGAGGGGCCAGCTGTCATGCGGAAATGCTCTAAAAGACTCCATGTCTTTCATGGAGACAGAAACCTTGTTTGATGAGGACTCATATATCTTCATGGTGGGAACCATATCCACATGCATTTATATATGTATATTGGGTCCTTCAGACCCATGATAATTATTCATCAGTGGTGGTGGAGCATGACTGGCATGAGCATCACTGTCTAGAGGATGGAATAGAAAACCCTACTCACATGTTCTAGAGAGCCCCTTCATATATGATGGGTAGCCATAGGTAGCAAAGAACTGGAAAGGGCTTATCACCATTCTTGCTAACTGAAATGTTGTCAACTGTAGATGCCATTAGTTCATTGCCAAACTGCCTTTGAAATTGGCCAGAAACCTCCATGGAAGTTACAAATGCATAATCTGGAGTTACACACTTGTGACTGTTACATTTTCACAACTACTAAACAATTCCTATTTCAGGGGCTACATTGGGACTGTGAAAGCACCCCAATCCCTACTTACCAGGCAAAAGCTGCAGTCAACAGAGGTCTGTTCCTTTATTGAATGGGAAGCAGTTGGCTGACATTCCCAACTCTCCTTGCATGAGCAGACTCTGGCACAAAGGGATATTGTGACAAGAGTCTTAATTCTGCCTTTTGTACTGGAGCTTGCTCATGGGAGGGGGTGGGAAAATCAGTCATCTGCTCCCCAAGCAACAGGGGAACAGATCTTCATCAATCATGGTAGCTGCTTCCTGTTAAACGGGGATGCGGGATTGGGGGTTGGGATTCACTGCATAATACCATAACTACCGTGCTTATGCATACTTATCTCTTGTTATGTATGACAAATGTTATGGTATTGGACAATAGTTGGTATATTGAAAGTATCCCTTTCTGACATGCCTTCCAAACAGTATCCTTAATTACTAGAGTTACATGATTCAGCCTAAGTCATGTTTTCTGGCAGGACCTCTAGCAGCAACTTCTGGCAACAAGTAAGACACCTGCACAAGCTCTTCAGATGGTTGTGTGGTTGTTGCGATGCCTCCTCTGTTGAGGTTCTTTTATTGCTTATGAAAGGAATCACAAGTCATTTTATTGTGTAATTATGAGGTTTACATTCATAAGAATATAAGATCCATGCTTATCTATTCTAGCATTCTACTCACACAGTGGCAAACCTGTTGCCTATGGGAATAGCAGAAGTAGGACATGAGTGCTACAATGACATGCCACTTAAGTTCCTCAGCAACTGATATACAAAGGCATAATGCCTCTGCTACTGGAGATGTTATCTAGTGAACCTGAAACAGCTATTGATGACCACAACCTCCATGAATTTATCTAACCCTCTTTTAAAGCTGTCCAAGTTAGAATCCTTCCTTGCTTATAGTAACAGTGAACTCCACAGGCTTACCTTTTATACAATCTTGGTGATTTGTCTGAATTGTCATTTTCATTTTCATAAATCTCATATGGGCTGGTAAATAGCTAAAAAGGCACTTGCTCCATATCAAATGAGATTTGGAGGGTGTTTTAAATGATTGCATGATTGTGATATGACCTTCAGTTGAAACATCATGAATGCATGATTCTTTGTTGAGTGTTATATTATGTTCTGGGCACCCCTTCTTGGAAACATGTAGCTCTCTGGGACTGTGAAGAGAGCTGATACATAAGCTTTCTTTCTCTGTGTGTGAACTACCTTTCAGTCTCCAAGACTTTTCAGACAATGAGGAAACTAAATGAGGTCAATCTCAAGTAACATTGAAAAGCCAGGGGGCTAAGCTCTAGGCCTGGTAATAATCTCTTCTGGGCTTGATGGCACATTTTATATGTATTGAAGAAAATCCCCTTTGCAATTTCTTGCTACCTCAGCATCTCTGCCTGGTACCACCTCAATGGGGGCAGCCAAAAATTTGCTTTGTTTTTGTAGAGTATCACATTCCTTTTAAATGGTGGGCCAGTTCATATGCATGCATGAGAAACCACTTTTCTCAAGTTGTAGTTAGTAAATATCTGCAAGGAGAAGTATTGGTATGAACCATGAAGTTGGTACACAGAAACAATCACAGTAAGTTCAGTGCAAAACAGTTATTTCAGGCAAACCACCTCCAGTTTTTTCCATGTTTACATAGATCATCCTAGTTTTTGTTCTCTTTTGTGAACACACCCATGTGGAGACTGAGACATATGAGATCATCCATTGTTACATGTGAATACAATCTTGCAATTAGACCACTATTTCTCTGTTTTGTTGCTAACAGCAACGACTGGACTGCATCCTGTTAGTGACATACACAAATATAAGTCTAACTTATATCTGTGTATGCCTTTTTTTGGTCATTGCCGAGGTTAGTATTCCTTTCTTCCCTTTGCAAAGCCCCCATCCTCAAGAACTCACCATTTAGCTGCGATAGCACCCCTCCACAACCATTCAGGGGCTTGTGGAGAGCTGGGAGGATTGGAGAAGTATCTGGCTATGTCTCCATGGCCAGGTAAAGAATGATTACCTCATCCACTGAGACAACCCCTGCTGACTTCAGGAGATGTGTCATCAGTCTTCATCTGCCTGTGTGGATTTAGCCAGATGCTTCTCCAGTCCCTCTGTTCTCCACCATGAATGGCAATGATGGGATTGCTGTTACAGCAATGTGGTGCATCTTTGGGGCGGGGATAGGAAGCTATACCTATGGAATTTTAATGCTGCACCCATTTATATAGGTCCCCAGCCACAGAGTGTTATTCAGGAAACCTGTAAAGATATCAGCCTGACATTGGTAGATGTACATCTAATTATGTTTGATTAGAATTGAAATCAATGAGAATACAGTTGTGATTCACTCAGATTCTTTTAACTGCAGTCCAGTCTTGAGAGAACAGTAAGATATTAATTAATTAATTAATTAATTAATTAATTATCATATCTATGCGGGGTCAGGGTTTGCACATTTTGCATTTTCTTCCCTTTACGTTTTAGGCCTTTTCTGTGAACCATTTGCTTGCACAAAATTAATTAATTAATTAATTAATTATCATATCATAATTAATTAATGAAAGAAAGAAAATGATAAAGAAAATAACTTATATAAGTCTCCTGTCCTAAGCATGATTATGTTTGAATTTAACTCATTGTCTTCATAGTGAAACTTTATTCTTCCTTGGGCTATAGTAGAAGGAAGGACAAGCAACTCAGCTTCCCCTTGCACACATACCATTTTCTGTGTGAATGCCCAATTACTAACAGGCCTAGTTGGCTGATTTTCCACACCCAAGCCCACACCAAAATTGTGGAAAGGACATGAAATATACTTGTGTAGAAGACTCAGTTCATAGTAGGCGTGTTCTTTGATATAATTCTTGTTATCCAAATGCCAAAAAAATCAGACACATTTGGTTGTCAGAATGGCTGTGTCCTCCTTGAAGACTTAAAACATCTGCTGTGTACTGAAGATGAACACCCTTTCCAATTTTTACTTTAATTTTAATCAACAGTTTCTCAACCAAATTTTGGAGAACATGAAAACGATCATGGTGGTGGTGGTTGTGAAGAAAAAGGAAGAGGGGGTGGAGGAGGGGAAGAGATATGATGACAATAATGATAATTGAGGATAATGACCATAATAATAACAATAATAATACAAGGGAGAGAACCACCACCAGCAATAGCAGTGCCATGCAGTGAGAAGCCAATAGTATCTTAGCATAAATAGGTCACATAAGACAGCTTCCCTATTTGAAAATGAGGCTTGAAGGAATCAGACCATTAGCTAATTAAAGTTTCTACATAAGGCAGTGCTATCAGATTCATGACTATGTTCAATTAGCTTATTACTAGTTTTAAGTGAGAGCTGTTTACTCTTTACCTATGAAAATAAATCCCCATTTCACAGGAATTCCTGCTGTTTAGTTGATGAAGATTATTCATGTGAATTCACTTAGGGTGATGTTTCTCCATTATAATGTCTACACCTAGCAGGGGCTACTTAAAATATTTCTGTAGTATGGCATCCTATGTGGAAGCTGCAGTGTCTGAAATCCATTTGCCATATGCATAGGTAGAATTTAAACAATATGTGCTCATGTTCTCATCCTTAGTAGTGAATGGTGTCTCTATGCGGGGTCGGGGCTTGCACATTTTGCATTTTCTTCCCTCTACGTTTTAGGCCTTTTCTGTGAACCATTTGCTTGCACAAAACATACTAAATGTTGTACAAAATAAAAGTTTCACATAAAAAGTTATATTTTGTGCAAAATACTGTAGCTGGCATTCATAACTGTGCTATATTCAGTAACACTATATGATCACTATTGCCACAATCATAAATGTCCCCACAAACCCACCTGAAGGGCAGCAGATGAATCAAGCAAAGGAAGTCTGGTCCACTGCCAACTGTGGTGCAAGGATAAAGATGTTTCTAGTCCTCTCCCACCAGCAAGTGAAGCTGCTACAATTAGGCGATTTCCACACTACGCTGTTATAGTGCTATTATTCCACTTTCAACATCGTATGGAATCCTGAGGTTTGCACTTTCAGGGAGGGGCATTTAGAATTCTAAGCCAGAGAGCTCTTTGGCCTCAGTAAACTACAAACCCCAGAATTCCATGGGATGTTGAATGTGGATAATAGCACTATAACAGCGTAGTGTGGAAATGGCCTTAGGAGCAGGATCCCTGTCACTTTTACTCTTCACAATCTCATTCACAGACAGGAGGGGGTTGGAAACATCTTCCTCCTTGTGCAGATTCAAACTGGCAGCGCAGCAAGCCTCATTCATTTAATGTAACTGTTGGCTGTTCAGGAGGGTATGGAGGGGGCTGGACCAGGAGATGTTACTGAGTTACATATTTGTAACCAAGTAGCCAATGCTGGATATTTCAAAATGATGTATTTTCACATTTTAAAAGAAGTCCTGAAAGACAAAGAAAAAAATTTGAAATGTAAAAAAAAAAAAAAATCTAATAGTCTCACCCACTGGAAAAGAAGTTCAAATAAATAATTTTGCATTCAAAAATACAGTAGCAAAAATATACACCCACAGTGTTTTCTATGTAAAGACCTCCAATGTACACATTGAGTAAGATTTTACTATTGTGGTTCTTCATGGATTGATTCAACACAGGAAAAAATAAATTCAGTGGCTTTATTGGCTTGCTTCAGTGGCTAGGGAAACAAAGTGCAGTACTTCAGTCATCTAGCTCTTACTCTCCTTTTCTTAAACCAAATAATCTGTTCTTGACACAAATCCTATTCACATGTTGTACATATCCAAGGCGTACCTTTTCTTAACCCCCAACATTTTACCCTTGGTCTAGTCTTGCCCTGTGATGTCCACATGCTGAATGCAGACATCTTCATAAGATTTCCTACATGTAAGCATTAACTCATGTGTAAGGACACTATACAATGAGAACAACTGATTGGGTTGGTATCCCTTTTCCATATTTGCACAAATACAAACTGTGCAAGACCCAGTGTAGTGCAGTGATTTGGTTGTTGGACTAGGACTTAGGGAGAGCAGGGTTCAAATCCCCACTGTGCCATGGAAAGTCATTGGGTGATCTTGTGCAGGTAACACTGTCTCAGCCTTAGAGGAAAGCAGTGACAAAGCCCCTCTGAGCAATTCTTTCCACTAAAAGTCTAAAACAGTTTGCCTTAGGGTCACCATAATTTAGAAAGTATTTAAAGGCAGTCCACCACAACAACACATTTGCACCTATGCAGAGATCCCATTACAGATATCTGTATTCAATGCATGGCTGTTAGAGAATGGGCACATCCCAGGAAGATATTGTTGGGCCCACCTATTCCTTCTTGCAAGTAACATATAAATAGGGTTAAAGTTATAAGCAAATTTAACATGCACCAAAGCCAAGCTACCCATTACTTCAGATCCATGTCTCTTCCTCTGATTTGTTTTTCTACTAAAAAGGAAATTAGAAAACTGCAATCAGGAGAGAAAGAATGGTTAGGAGAGGTTCCTAATCCTTTCCATTTCCTGGCAGTTTGGACAGAATGACTGTTAGCATGCCAGCAAGGAGGCCTGGAAAAGAATAAGCAGGCTCATCTCTGTACCTGCTATTCCTGATGCTAGGAAAGATCAATAAATACCAAAAGGGGAAAGAAAAATGAAATAGTTGCATATATAATGTGACCCTCTTTTTAGGCTTTAAATGAAATCAAGATGTTTATTTTATAAATAGATATAAGCTGGTTTGTGTGTGGGGAAGGGTTACTATTTCCAGTAGGCAATAATTCATAACATTGCTCTGTGAGAGCAAGCTTTTAACAAGTTTTCTGGTGGACCTTTAGAAAATCAACCCAGTAGTTTGACCAGATCTGGGATCTGTTGCCATGAAACATCTTCAGGTGATGATTCAGTCCCTGGAGATGTTTGTGGCAGAGATATAAATGAAATTTCCAGCTTTAAGAGTACATTATAACCTAGTTATAAAGACATTATAACCTAGTTAGTTTTAGAAATGTGACACACAATCAGCAAGTGCTCTGCCTGTAAGCCCATAGAAGTCAGCAAGCGACCATCATTCATAAACAAAACATGAAATGGCCTTTTTGTGAGGATGATTTCATATTTCTACTGTTAGTAGAGTAATAGCATGTGGAGTTGCCCCATGACAGTGGCACCATGATCTTGTTCACAGCTGTCACTACCATCTTCACTTCAGACAGGAAAATACTAACTGATCAATTGTAGATGCCTTTCTTCTGAGTTCTTGATGTGATAAACCACCATGGAGCCCAGCACAGAGAACAGGCCTCAGAGTCAAATGTTTCTAAAATATATTCTGTCCTGTAGCTCCAAAGATCATATGCTGTTCCTCAGATCTGCCCCATGACTTTTAAATTGACAGTACCTCCTTGACTTTCTTTTAACATAGCTCTCAGTATAGAGTAAATTCTATTAGTCCACATACATTTCTTTTACGGAAATTGGCAACGGTGCCATGTGAGATTAGTTCCATTGTTCATTTATAATACATTAAAACCTTTTCAGCTCTATTGACGTTGGAGAGCAGTGAATCAAAGGTACCACAGAGCCATAAATAAGGCTGCCAGAACCATTTCATTCGAACTGCCTTTTTTCATTTCCTTTATAACCATGTAAATAATTAGTTGAGGATTAAAGTTTTCATGCTTAATCTCAGTCCAAAAAATTATTTTTCCTTAAAAGTTAGTAAATTAATTCCAGATGCCTATTGCTTTGTGTTTCTGCTGTAGCTGAGTCAAATAGGCAAATGTTTTTGTGGCTTTGGTTTTATCTGCAGTTAGAAACTATTTCACTCACCCATTTGTGGTCTTATTATTGAATTCTTAGCGAAGACGTACAAGGCCAGCTGATGGAATCATTGAGGTTTTGTCTGCTTTTGCTTTGTCCTGATCTACCATGAAAATATGAAAGAGTATAATTTCGGATCATTCCTTCCCCAGCTTCCCAGATTGTTTTCTTACACTAAGACAATCTCATCACACCTGGAAGGGCTTATGGAGACAACTCATAAACAGGAAAACTGAAATACTTTTGGGAGCAAAAAGAGCAATGATTCAAGACAAGGCATATCTTTTTCTCCTTTTTTGTTTGGTACCTGGCTTTTTTGCATTACAAAGGTTCTTTGTAATTCTGATCTAATGTTTGTTCCTTTAGGCTTATAGAAAGCAATAATTTCCATCCAGATCTACTTTTCTAGACATTCTAATCAAGTAGTTAAATTAATTCTTTTTCATTCACAATCCCAGGATGACATCAGCAAGCATTGTTGGTCCAACCATTGGAGTGTGGGATGGGAAGATTGCTCAATAGGACCCAGATCTTTTTATGGACAACTTGATCAATTCAGTAGCATATTCATCACAAATTTATCAAGTCCTCCATAAGAATCAATAAAGTTTATTCACATAATTGATTATTCAAATTTAATTTAATTCAATCAGATTTTATCCTACCTTTTGAAAAAAATCAGATAACTGTCATGTCCTGCTCTATGGCTGTCAGTGCTCAACAGGGTTTCGGGGGGGGGAGAAAACCTAGTGTGTGTGCGAGGGAGGGGAGATAAGAAGATGAATCAGAGTCAGGCCTGGGTAGGTGGACAAGGATTCACAAGAACACTGTTTAAAGGTGAAGTCAAAAAGAGCTGTCAATAAACAGACTGAGGTCAGAGCTCAGCGTGTATGATATACAAAGTCACCAGTGGGTTTCCATGGTCAAGTGGGGAATCAAACCCTGGTCTCCAGGGTTGAGGTCCAATGCTCAAACAACTACGCCACACTGGCTGGTTCATAATGTCCTAGTGGTTTATAATACAAGCCACTGAAGCAGGTCATTATGTCAGGCAAAGCTGATTCTAGCAACTTTGGTATTGCAAGTTCTCTGGGTAAAGACTAGACTCTGCTGACTCAGACCCTGCTGGATTCTTGAGCTCCTTGGCAGCTGAGTTCTTTCAACCTTCCCCTTCTGACTCTGTCTCTCCGAAGGGCTTAGGGCAAGGATTGTTAATAGAGGGGCTAGGGAGTATTTCCCCTTTCTGCTGCTCTACCAAGTCACAACATTGTGTTTCTGCATATTTGTAGTGACATAAAACCATTTCTGGATGCCTTTTTGTCCAATTTCTGTTTGGTTTTGTAGAGGTAGTTGAGAGATTGTGGGACTTTAGGATGGAAGAAGCAGGTACACAGCTGCATTTGCTCTTGGTTTAGCATGCTTTTGGCTGGGTTTGGGCAAAAAAAAATCACCTGAAAATCCGCACATTTTTTAAACAAGATTTTGGGAGTCCGGGGGATTTGGGGAGCTTCTGGAGGACTTTAAAGGCCCCATTTTGGGATCCCAATGGCCACAAATGGCCAGCAAGTTGTCCCTGCCCACCCCAGTCTGAAGGGCATCTTTGCCTCAGAATCTGCATCAGCTTCTTGCTCCTGAGGAAGACATAGTTCTTTTATGGGGGACCAAGCTTGACCTCAACCCCTAATGGTCTCAGAAGAGAGGTATAACTTTATTATTCTTCATGCTGGGGACTGTCATATTTGTTCTCCTTTTCTGAACAGCATTCCTCTAGGTAGCATTTCATGATTGCATAGACAAAATATGCCCTTTGAGTTCTAATCTGGCGCATTGATGGTGCAGTGAAGATAGCATGTTCTCCACTGTGTAATGGTCACAATGGTACAAAAGATCATGATGTTACTTCTGTATGCGAGGCCCAAAACACTAAGTATGGCCATGTGAAAATACAATATGAAGCCAATTGATAGTGAACAAAGGGAAACATTTATTATGATAGTTTTTCTGGCAGTCATTCACCACCACCACCATCATCATCATCATCATCATCATCATCATCATCATCATTGTTCTGGTTGCAGTGTCTAAATGTTAACCTGTTACATTGCCTGCTTGTTACTTTTGGCTACTTTCCTGGAGAACCAAAACACTTAGGATTGATAAGAGTATATTGCAGCATCATGAATTTGACAGGGCATTTTCTTTCTACAGCTGAGCTGTACCCCAGGGGCAACTTTTGTGGGCCCAAGAGCCAGTTTTGTGTCGCAAAATCCTCAGAGAGCTGCACAAAAAATGCCCCCCCAACACCCTAGAATGAAACTGCAGTTTCCTAGAAGTTCACTTTGAAAAACAGGAATTTATTTTTGTTTAATATTCAACCATTGCAAGAGAAAGGATATTATGACCTATTTAAAAGGAGAAATGCTGCCCACAAAGGCTTCCAGAAGTAATTCACCATATTTTTGTCAGAAAAAGAATAGTTGAGAGACTCAAGGATGATAATCACAGGCTCAGGGGTCACATGGGGCTTTAGGGCCACAGATTGCACACCATTGTTCTGAACGTGATAGCTACCGTCAGACTCATGACAGACTTTTGTATATGTAAACAGCACTGCCAGTCCCTTCCTTGGCCCCCACTCCTCTGCCTTGTGACTGCCAGAACATTTCTGAACCTTCTTAATATGAATATTCTTAATATTACAATTCTTAAAAAGCATGGGTTCAGAAACTGGTTGCTCAACATAAAGTATGAGCCGCCACTGCTGAAGAATGAAGTGAATCCATGAAACCATTCATTGAGGCTGAAATGGTCTTGGCTCAGAATATCTGAGACTATGAAATATTTGTCATGCTATTCTCTAAATAGGCCTCTTCACAAAGTATTAAAAACAATGCTTTTTTAAAAAAACAAACCTTCAAATGGGAACTCTCAGGCATCAACTAGACAGAGCAGCGGAGGTCCTCTCCATCTCAGAAAAGCAATCATATTCTCTGTGGGTCAGTCAGCATATTTTGTTTGCAGACCTCCAACTGGGGGAAAAACATTGTCACTTTAGATAACTATTTTTCAAGCTAAAATATGTGGTGGGCTGGGAAAAACTGAGTGTCTGTGAATTCCAAATTTCCGCCTACTGTTCACAAATTAAATACAAATGTGAGCGGCAGGAGGTTGACTTTTAGAACAGAAAAGTGTTGCCACACATTTAAAAGATGGATCCTCTTCAATATTTTCTTGGCTTTCTCTGCCTTCTGCACAATGTAGAGACTGATAGGTCCTGGATTGTTCTAATCCATAGGGCTCTTTCATGCCAAGTCACAGTGCCAGCTGTGCTAAACTTGCACTGTGTGTACTAGTAGTCTATTAAAACCTTCCCAGAATTCATAAGTTAAAAAAAGTACTGTTGAGTTACTTACATCTTGAGAGTAGGCAGAAGAGATGCAAGCTTCCCTTAGACTATGGAGGTAAACAAAGAGGGTCTCATGTAACCACACTGGTGATTGTAACAGCTCTAAGGCTAGCTAGCCAAGCATTTACAATGGTTATCACCACTAGATGAAATTTAGAACATGTTAGGTTCCTAATTTCTATAGAAATCTATGAGATTTTATTGCTATTAATTTGGGTGAAATTTTGACTTAGTCATCTAAGCCCAGAGAAGGTGGACAATTTGGTCTCTTTGCATGTCTTGGGACTTTGTTGTTCTTGAATGTCATCAAGTCATCTTATGGTGACCCTATTTAGGAGCGACTTCCAAGAAACTGCCCTGCTGAGGTCTTCCAAACCCAGGCTGATGGCTTCCTTGACTGAGTTTAACCACTTCTAACATGTTTTTCCTCGTTTTCTGCTGCCTTCCACCTTAATGAACATTATCGTCTTCTCCAATGAGTCACATTGTCCCATGATACGTCCTTAGTACAATAGCCTCTGTTTAGACATTTTGATTTCTAGTGAGAATTCAGACTTGATTTGTTCCAGGAGACATTCATTTATGGTTTTGGAATTCTCATCCAGCACTACATTCAAAATTCATTTTCCTCCTTTCAGCTAGTTTCATTGTTGAGCTTTCACATCCATATATAATAAGAAGAAATGGATGACCCTGACTTCAGTACTCCATACCTTTACACTTGACAATCTTATTCCTTTCCTTCATAGGTGCTTTTCAAGGCTTAATATTCTGTTTTCTTGATGACAATCTCCATTTTGATTGATGAGTGAACCAGAGTATATAAAATCCTTAACAATTTTGATTTCTTCATCATCCCCTTTAATTTTCTGTGGTCATTACTTTCTACTTGTGCACTTTCTTCCATAACTTCCAACAGTAGTCATTCCATGTCTCTCCTGTTTTCTGCTAGTAATACATTGTCTTCAAAAAAAATCTTAAATTACTGATATCACTTCCGCTAGCCTCCTCCCTCTAAGTGTAATCTCACCTTGTGAATGTTATGTTTTGCAAATAAATGAAAAAGATAGGGCATCTTACAAACTTGCCAGTCAGAAAACATTGTTTATGCATGTCCTCTCCCAATAGTGTCCTCTTATCCAGAATATACATCAGGACAGTTAAATGTCATCACATTCCTTTTTTGATTTTTAGTGCAAACCATAGTTTTTCATGATCCACACAGTCAAAGGATTTGCTATGATCTATGAAGTGCATAGTATGAAGCTATGTCATTTTCAGCTTTCATAATTCCTCATCACTGACTATGCTGGGCAGGACTAATGTGAGTTATAGGCAAAAAACAGCTGAAAGGCCATGGCTGCCACATTCCATTCAAAAATTTACTCTTTAATATCTTCAAGTGGAATTTAATTTGTGATCACACCAACCAAACTTTACTGATAATTCTGAACTAAAAATTTACATTTTGGCAGAATCCAAACCTGTCTTCTGTGGCAAGGTTCACCCCTGTCAGTTGTGTATTCAGAGCAGACCATTTGATTTAGTTGATTTTGTCCAATGTGTCTTTCAGCTCATAATGTTCAACATGTATTTCCTGAAAAAAAGATTATTTTCCTCAGAGCCAGGAAATGTTGCTTGCTTATAAAACAATCCTCGGTATCTTCCAGTAAGCATGGTTACTGGTTTTGCTCCAGTGAGAAACAGAAGACAGGATTAAAATTCTTAATTCATTGCTATTTTATGGTATACCAACAGTTTCCAGATGTCAGGGCCTAGCCCTGAGTCTGAGGGTCTGGCCTGTCTCTCCAGGGAACAAAGACAGAAAGTGTTCCATGAACAGCTGGTGCTACCTTACGAAAGGTGATGTTAAAAATCATAACTTTCACTTCATAATTGCCACTCTACCTTTCTACTTGTATAAAAGAAATAAGCAGAATTTTCAGGTTTTCAGGAAGTAGCATGGTTGAGAAGAAGACCTCTAGCATTATTGAGTAATAGTGGCAGATAAACAGGTGGCCAAGAAAATGGGCAGGTGGAAGTACAGCATTTACCACTGTTTTCTATGTAAGAGATATCATAGAAATCTTATCATCAGTAGTATATAGTAGCTACAGCCGCTATATAAAAATATTTGTGAATATAGGGCCTCCAAAGTTTTTTAGAACTTTAAAACAATTTCAACATTTTAAGTAAGTTTCAGTGTACTGCACAATCTTATATGATTACTCTGACTATGACCATCGTACTAGACTGCTATAGTGCTATTATTCCACTTGCAACATCCCACGGAATCCTGGGGTTTGCAGTTTAGGGAGGGGCCTAAACTGCAAACCCCAGGATTCCATAGGATGTTGCAAGTGGAATAATAGCTCTATAGAAGTCCAGTGCGGAACGGGTCCATGTTTTACTATATTCACCTCATGTAAGTGTGTATATGTTTGCAATTTGAGTGTATTTAAACCTAAATTAATTTATAGACCTTGTGGTTGAGCATTAAGCTATGATTCTGTAGACCAGGGTTCAAATACTTGCTCAGCCATAGAAACCCACTGGGTGACTCTGGGCAAGTCACACTTTCTCAGCGTCAGAGGAAGGCAGCAAGAAAGTCCTTCTGAAAAGATCTTGCCCCCAAAATCCCATGATAGGGTTGCATTAAGGTTATTGTAAGTTGCAAACGACTTGAAGGCACACAACAATAGTACAAAGAGTTATAAAATGTTGTACTTTTTTTAAAAAAGTCTAGAAAGATCTATACCATAATCAGCTTCCATCTAATGAAAACAACTCTTTTGATAGTCGTATGTCTCAGAACCACTTGGGGAATTTCCCGTGCTAACTTAAGGCATGTTTTGTATGTACCCCTACATACCACTCCATAATGATTGTCTCTCTCTTATTGCATGTGCCAGTCCAGTGGCGTGGAGAGCTTACACATCAGTAATGGTGGCCCCAGGAAGGTGCAACACTCACATGACATCCGTTTTCACTGTGATTAAGCCAGTCCGTGCAGCAAAAGATTTACTTTACAATTATTATGGTCCTGCGGCAAGCAGTTGCTTAATGTAGCCTCCATGTGGAGGCTGTAATGTTTAATTCAGCTGTAATGTTTAATTTAATGTTTAATTCTTCTGCTTTTCAGTAGGGGTTTCCCATTTGTTTTATGAAAAACCATTTTAGTCTGGATTTTAAAAAGAATGGTAATATTAAATTACATGCATTTATTAGATCTCCAGGAGCATGAAATATAATCTAAAAATTCTGCCTGAAGAACCATTCCGTGTTTTAGGATTTTCTACTTTGAGGGAGAAATGTGGTATACTCAAACACTGGAAGTAACGTGTTATAAGTAACAACTTTACCTATAAGATGTTAATTTGGGGGGGCATAAGGGAATGATAATGTTCCTTTCATAAATATCATAACAACTGTTAAGGATGTGTGTGTGTGTGTGTGTGTGTGTTGTAACAATTAAGATTTACTCAGTATTTTGGCAGGCCCAAAATGCATTGGGAGCATTCTGGGGATATTTGACTACTGTCTTATTTCATGTGTATTTTTTAGAAAGGGAAAAGTAACATAAAAGTAAAAAGTAGCATCAAAAGCAATTAGAAAAACTAAGTGGGGAATATGAGTTGTCACGAACGGTAATGCTTCGTTTTAAAAACTAGCTTTTCATACTCTTAATATGGCCTCTCTTTTTTTTCATTGACATCTGTTTTGTCATAGAGAACGCTCAGGAAGACTTCAGTGTGGTGGTGCCCAGTGGCTTCTGTATGAGTGAGGTTTCAGAGGAGCTGTTTGAGGTGCTGAACCCTATTCCTCAAGTAGATTCAGCATCTTGGATAGCTCTTTTAAAGACAGAGACTTTGTGGTTTCCATATTAGTGAGTCCGTCTCTTTTAGTACAAACATGTGTGGGATTCCCCAGCTGACTGATATGGAAACCACAAGTTGCTACTGGACAAATGATCCTTCAACTCTGAGAGCAAACTCATAAGTTGCTATTATAAACACACATTTAATCAAGCCTCTCATGTTATGACTATGAATGAGCTCCACTGAGGCAACAGCCATTTTGTCAATACAAATAGTAGCAATACTAGTCTTCATCACAGAATCATAGAATATATACTTTTGTGGAATCATTTTCATTGCTAACAGCTCCTGTTAAATGCTGATCTGGAATTCATATAAATTCACCTTTTTTTTTAACCCTTTGATTTTGAGGCAACAGAATCCTTCCTTTAAAGTAGAAAAAAGTTGGTTTGAGATTGCTTTCTTTCCTCATTGTTGCAGGAGGGGGGAGTGAGGGAACAATAGCCAACTGAAAAAATTTGCATTTTTGCCAGATGCCTGGAGTCTGTCAAGCTGCTTGCTCTATTATAATGTATATTAAACCTCGGGCTATGAGTTTCTATTATGCTGGAAGGGAGAAGAGAATGACTATGGGCAAAACCATAAATATTATTCATACTCTCAGTAGTCTGACAGATCATGTTTGAAATGCTGGCCCTGGTCAAACCATTGTGTTTAAATGGCAACAAATGAATAGAAGGAACTGTTCGCTTTTCATTTATGCACTGCACCAGCTATTGTTTCCCTTGTGTGTTGAAGTAAGCATTGACTATTCTCCAGTTTCAGCTTTGAGGTCAAAAATAATCATTTCAATGGAGTAGGGATTTTTTTTTTCTTGAAAAATCAATGCACATATTATATGAATAAAGGTTTTGTTTTTGTTTTTTGTTTTTTTGATGTTATATGAATAAGTTTTATGAATATCACCACTCCCATATCTTATTTGGTAACATTGTTTTCCCTGGTGGTTTCTTTCATAACACTGTTTTCCCATGTTGTGATTCCAGTACTTTACTGGGGTTGCTTCTTTCAGCCCCATGGATGATCCTGGATAATCAGTCAGTAAAGAACAACATAATATTGGAACACCAATTTTGTCAAATGTCAAATACTGTGCATTTAGAGGGCCTGCAAGCTGGAGAACTAACAAGATAGACATAAAGAGTTGCTTATAATTAGTTCCTTGTTTTAATCACAACAAGCAGAATAGTCAAAGTCAATATTTAAGTTTATTGAGGTCATATGACATGTTCAAATCCACTTTGGGTTCATTTGAACCAAGCTATAACTAAGCAATGGTAGAACTGCAATTTAATGAGGGGTTCTTGCAGTGTATGTGCAAATGTTAGTTACTTCTATAGTTATAGAACTATGGCTTTTCTAAATGACAGTGACAGATAGCATATGGTTCAACTACTGGCTTATGCTGTAATTAGTACTACTATATTTGCTTTATTTAAAAAGTAGTTAAAAGTAATTATTCTAATTACATTCAAGAACCAGAAAACAGTTCCTTTTAACATGTTGGAACTAACTACTTTGGGCAATTGAACAATAGCTAGTGTCTTTTTTTAAAACATCATTTCAGTCTCTAACTCAGGTCCAAGGTAATACTGGTACAGTGTGTCTTGTGTATTTGCAAGGGTTCTGTTCCAGGAATCCCTACAAATACCGAAATTCATGAATGCTCACATCTCATTATATTTAATGGTGGTGACATGCTATGGATGCTTCAGAACATCCATGTGCACAGCACTGCCATTTTAGATAAGGGGACATGACACTTGTATGAGCTGAAAATTGCTCACATGGAGGTTGTGGGTAAGGAGGGCCCATTGTAGGTCAAAAAACTTGGTTTGCATAGTTGTGTTGGATTCAATTGTTGCACAAGTAATATTTTTGGATACAGCATGCGTATACTATCTCTTAGGCAACTGGCTGCAGAGTCAAAAACTGTGCTGGACTGCTTCCTTGCTCTAATTCTGGAAATTTGCCACCGCTAATACTTGGGTGGGAAAATGGTGCCATAGAACCACTTTCCAAGTTGGCTAAATGCTCAAGTGTCACATTTATTTATGTTTTTTCCCTCATTTTGGTGGCATTTAAGGATCTTTTTAAAAAGTTAACATGTATAAAATATAGCTGCTTTTCAAATAAAGTTAAAAATTACCTCCAATTAATTTAAAAGTTTGCATTCATCCAATTTTAATAAGTCATTAGAATTCCTTCTACTCATTAGGAATAGATAACATTCCCCCACCGATGCTTGATTAATTATATGTTAATGCACATGTGTGCAGAGAGCCAACATGGTGTAGTGGTTTGAGCATTGGGCTACAACTGTGGGAGATCAGGGTCTGAATCCCCTTCAGCCATGGAAACCCACTGGATGAACTTGGGCAACTCACAGTCTCTTAGTCACAGAGGAAGGCAAAGGCAACCCTCTCCTGGGGTAGGGGTGGGGGGACTTGCCCAGAAAAGCCATGATAGATTCACTTTAGGGTCACAAAGGTTAGCAGTGATTTGAAGGTAGGAGTGAAGCCTGTAGGCTGCTCTCAGAATTCAACTCCAAGACTATTTTTGCCCTCCCTCAAATTGCATCCAAATGTCCAATGATACCCACAAGCCTCTGAGGGTGCTCTGGCCATTTCATCACATTTTCAGGCATTTTGTTCTTCTCTCACCTTCCCGTACATTTTTCCTCCTATATAGAAAGTTCCAGGAAAACTTTTCCCCCCAAAACCTGAAGGAGAGACAGGAGACAACTTTTCTGAAAATGTGGCAAAATGTATTGTAGTGCATACACACAACTTGGGAATAATAGTTACCATCTGAGGACAAAAACATATTTTTTAGCCTCTGATATTGAGGGTCACTAGGGGTAATAATAGAGAGGTGTCTCTTTAGGATCTGGGGGTAACATGTTCCCCCAGTCTCTAGAAATTCCTCATCCTAGCACCAGGAATATATGGAATTTATTGTAATCAAAGAGCAAAACCTTTGTTAAAGCAGACATAAGGGTGACCTGCATACATTCAATCTGTTCAAATGTTTACCATGTATGAACTATATTTTTTCTAACCACCATTATGACCTGAAAACACTCAGAAGTCCATAGTCTTCCTCTCTCACCTTCCTGCTGCTATTGTTGTTTTTTTTTCAAAAAAATATTTTTATTGTACAGGAGCAGGCTCCTGGCCTTTGATAAATTGTTGTTCTTCACTTAAGATACTCCTTTAGATATCTCTCTGGAAGCTGTGATGTTATTTTGTGTATTAAGTGTGGGCCTGGGGATCTATTATTTGGCTTTTCCATCCACTGAAAAATGAACTGACTTATATTTTAGATGCCAAGGTAAATGGAGAGCATCATTTGAAGGATGTGCATTCAACATGACATAGTAAGTGCCTGGTACATAAATATCCTGAGCAAGAATCTGGCCTGTCATTTGTTGTCATTCTAGGTAATTCTCTGGTATAAAATTGGTTCTTAAATATTTGCTTAATACTCATCTTACAGGTGGCTGATGGGCCATGAAAAAACAAATGGAAAAGGGGAGCATTCTATCCACAGAATTTGTTGTTGCTGTTCTTGCATATTTTTCAGTAATATGCAGCGAAAAATTGAAGGCTTCCCCTTGATAGGAATAGGCTAATTTTTTTTATTATATTTCTTATTACTAATTTTTGAGTTATAAAGTATATATGTTTCCTGACGTTGCACTGCAACTGATGCAAACTGTTCTCTTGCCAAGAAAGGGGTGGGGGAACTACATCTTCATTGTCGGTAGTCATTCTGATGAATCCTCAGTTATGTTTCTGCACTTCAGTGGGAATAAAGCTAAACCCCAGAGAATAACACAACATCTAACTGCAAAAATGCCTGGCAACTAACATCAGAAATGATGACGGGATACATGCCCAGACTGCTCTGAAAGTTTCTTCACACTGTGGCTTAACCTAATCTCAAAGCTGGAGGGATGACCAAGATTTTGAGGATTCATAGTACATTCCATAATAGAAGCATGCTTATAGAAAGTATGAATATGAAAGTAATCAGTGGAGGCCATTTTATCAGGTAATATGTCTGAGGGCCAAAGTGTCAGGGGCATGGGCCCGGCTGGGCCTGTTGCTGCCCCTGAGGCCGCCGCTGAAGCGGCAGCGACCGACGGGGCCTGTGCAGAGGCCGCCGCGGCTGACGGGGCCTGTGCGGAGGCCGCTGAGGCTGAGGAGCCTTGCCTGGAGGCCGCCACGGCCGACGGCTCAGGCCTGGCGGCCGTGGGAGAGGCTGCCGGGCCTGGAGCCACTTACCTAGAGGCTGCAGGCTCGAGTCCCTTGTCGTCGGCCGGCTTGCCGGGGTGGGCGGTTCCCGGGCCTGCTCCTGGGGCTCTGCCCACCCGCGGCCCTGATCTGCGGGAGGCCTGAGAATCTGCCTGCGGCCCCGATCCGGAGGAGGCTGATGCCTCCGCCTCGCCTCCTCCTTTCCAGCAGCGGCGGCAGGCCAAGGAGGCCGTCCGCCGGTCCCGGCGCCTGCTGGAGAGGAGGCGACGGGCAGAGACCTCGCAGCTGTGAGGCACAGCACAGCTGCGAGCCCTCAGCCACATGGCCACGCCTGATTGGCCGGCGCCTGGCTTGGAGGGCTATTTGAGGCAGGCGCCGGGCTGGGGAAGGCACGGAGCAACAACTGTCGGTCAACCGTGGTCCTGCTGTCCGTGCCTTGTTCCTGCCCGCGCCTGAGACCAGTCCTCCCGTTCGCCTTGGTGAAGTAACCTCCCTTATGTACTTTAACAGCCTGTGTTTATTTCTGTTAGGACTGAGTGGAAGCCCTGCCTGCATTAAGGACTATTTCTGTTAAGACTGTGTAGAAGCCTGCTTGCTTTGTTCTTTTGAGTTTTGACTGCATTAAAGCCCTTCACCTCTAACCTGCTCCCTTGCTGCTGCCTGACCACCGCCTGGCACTGACACAAAATAGAGGAGATGATCCACATTGGAACTCTAGTAGTGGTGATGGGGATAGGTGTTTAATTCTTATCCTTCCCCACCCTAAATGGCTTTGACCTGGCATACCACGACTGCAATTTGTATTATAAAATACTTGTATTATAAAATACAAACACTCTATTGCCTTAATGTATTGTTAAGGATCCATTAAGCCAGACTGTCCCAGATTGGGTCCCCCAGTTTGCTCAACAGTAGAAGAGGAAAAAAAAAAAAAAAGAGCAGCTGCTAGCCATGTGCTAAATCCAGTTGTTAATCTCAACCAGAGAAGATCCTTTTGGTGAATGGGATTTGTGAAGCTAACAATTCTGTAAGTCTCAATGATTCCATTGGACTACTTGGGAATAAATTGGATTAAGCTCCACACTTCCTTTGGTCTTTGAAATGAAAGACACTGAATCTACCAATGTATATGGTAATCTCCCTTGTGCCCCCCAATGGCATTTTTACCATTCTGCAGCATTTTTATGGTATGAGGTCTGATCTTTGTCTGTAATTTCTTTAACCACAAGTTCTCCTCAATAATTCTCCTTGCAACTGAATCAGCATGTTCATTCATTTGTACATATGGATTAGCTGCTTCTTCTTAAATGGCTTGAAATACTCTGTTCTCCCATATCAGCCTGTCTGGATTTTATGATACAAGTTGTCCTAGCAACATCTTAAGCATTTTTGGCAGAAACCCAAAAGAGGTCCTGGACCCCTTTACAAGAGAGGCCCAGGTTGTTACCCTCTCAACTGACCTTCTGCCATTTCAGTTACATAGACAATTGATAAACCAACATATAAGAGTGCTGGAATTCCTTCAATTAACTTTTGTAGATGTTCTGCTTGCCTTCTTCTTCTCTTGTTTAGTTTGTATTTTATCAGTCTTTTATGGAATCCTTACATTTTATTATATTTTTGCTATTTGTTTAATCACAATTCTGATGGCTTGTTAGAAAGAGTATAAACTTAATAAATTACAGACATAAATTTATAATCCTATCACTGAGGCGGTTCATGAAAATAATAGCCCTCCAAGAGGTCTCTGTGAAATGTGTACATATTTTAATATACCACTTTGTAGGCAGTTTTCCATAACATACAGCATTTATGCCTACTTTCTGATTGGAAAATTATATCACTGTATGTTCTAACACAGTGGGCCCCAACCTGGGGTATGCATACCCCTAAGTGTATACATCAGGATATTTATGGGCAAGAAGAAGAAGAAGAAGAAGAAGAAGAAGAGGAGGAAGAAGGGGAGGAGGAGGAGGTTCCAATACTCTGCTTCCGCATAGGGGTGGAAGGGCATGCATGCAAGGAGGAGCCACTCATTCAGAGATGAGTCTAGCCCACTTTGGGGATGGGATTTTGGTGGGGCTGTGCTGCTTCTCCTATTGTGCAGGTGGGTGGACGTTTCAGTGCAGGCTCAAGGGGGTGGTCACTTAATCTGAGAGGAACCAGAGCAGAAGGGTTGTGGTGGGAGTTCTGAGGGGACAATGCTACAAGTACAAATAGTGCTTGAATCTAAGCACAGACTAAGTGAGGAGGACCCAAGCAGGGAGTGGTATGGGTCAGGCAGCTTCTTGCAACAGGTTTCCAGGGATGCAAAGCGGGCTGCTCCACCTCTCCAGGCTCCAACTATTGGTCTCTTCCTTGGTCCTGGAAGAAGAAAACTTGCACAGCCCATCTCAGTGTGCTTTGGGGCCAAGATGATTCTGGTAAGTGTGAGTGTATATGAGAAAGAGGGAGGGGAAGCACAAGGGAATGAATAGTAGTTGTGATAATGGCGATCATCTCTGGAGGAATGAGTTCACCAGATGGGGGAGACAAGGCCAAGGACTTGGTCTGTGCCTTGTTTTTGTTGTCTTTATGTTTTCTTTAGGTTTAGCATGGATGGGACTGGTTGACTACACCCTTTCCTCCCAGTCCAACTTCCTTGAGAGGAAGCAATTGGGGGGGGGGGTTGGAGAGAGGAGCTCATGATGGAAATGTTAAACAGTTGCATCTTTCATCCTTCACTGGTTGTGCTCTTATCTGGGGTGGGGAAGGGGGGAGAACATAGCTGGTCAGCCTCCCTTGAAGGATCTAAGATGGAGCAGCTCAAGCTAAGGAGATGCAGAAGGATCAGCAAATGGGAGCTGCTGTGATGCCTGGTGTTTTTTGTTTGTTTGTTTGTTTTGTTTTTTGCAACAGTAAATGGGACCTGCCATGGTGCCTGTTTTTCATGCATTAAAAAATGGAGAGCTGAACTATTAGTAGTGAGGAGCTCAATCAGACCGGTGAGCAGTGTTCAATGAGTGAGTTCTTCTGGGTCTTCACTACATCTCTTCCCTTTGTCATCATTTTAGCTTTTCAATTAATTTTTCAATTTGTGTATTATCAGATAGGAATCAGTGGTTAATGTAATGTAGGTTTTTTTTAAAAAATCTGTGATGTATTTACCTGAATTCATTGTATCTTCTGAGCTTTGAATGTAAATGTATATGCACTGTCTGTTCACCTTATTATTCCATTGCTTTTCAATCTCATTACTGGGCTATTTGTTCAGAGTTACAACATATACATTTGAAATAGCAGCAATTATATTAATTACAAACATGTTGATAATATGAAGGGTCACAATTTATGGAAATGGACTTCCAAGTCAAATAAAAGGTTGGAAATCATTCTTCTAACAGAAGTAGTTTGGGTGTCAAAGGCCCTTTCTGCAATTCAACTTTTCTTGGCGCTGGGGTGCGGGGATCACATGAGCATCCTCCAGCGAGAGGCTCTCACATCCCCATTGCTTCAGCTCCACAGCTGCTGGATGCTCACATGAGAGCCCTGCCTCTTCCTTCCGCAGTGCAGCCT